>PVKP010006390.1:26142-83463 GCA_004027715.1 Plecturocebus donacophilus
AAAAAAAAAAAAAAAAAACAACAACAACAACAACCTGCTTTCACTTCTGACACAGACTACAAGGAGTTTCAGCCAACCTTAAAGTGAAAGGGAATAGTGCCAAGATTGTTCTCACTTTTGACATCAACTGCAACTTCAGGGGGTTTCCACAACCATCATGAGGTTCGACAGTTCATAGACTCATAGAACTCACTGAAAGCTCTTATTGTTATGGTTTATTATAAGGAAAAGATACTGTTTAATTACATCTTTTGAAAATAGACATATCCAAAGAAAACAAAAACAACAACAACAAAAAAAGAAAATAGACATATCTAGATTTCATTTTTATGCATTCTGAGTCGATTACTTAATTCAAAAGTTTACACCATTGACCGTTTCTCATGATTACTGATTTATTTGGGTTTATTTTTGCCATCTTAGTATATGCATGTATTATAGGCTATTTACCTTGCTTTTTTTTCCATATTTCCTTCTCCTTCCTTGCCTTTGTTTGGATTAATTTTATTTCTCATTCCATTTTTCTGCCTTTTATAAGTTTGGAGCATATGCATTTAATTTTTATCATTTTGGTGGTTATTCTTGGAATTTAACAAATAAAGTACAAATTTTATGAATAAATTTCTTTTTAAAAAGTACTTTGCCTGGTGCAGTGGTTCACACCCGTAATCCTAGCACTTTGAGAGGACCATTGGGAGGATGGCTTGAAGCCAGGAGTTCAAGAACAGCCTGGGAAATACAGTGAGACTCATCTCTAAAAAATGTTTAAAAATTCACTGGGTGTGGTAGCATGCACCTGTAGTCACAGCTACTCTTGAGGCTGAACTGAGAGGATCACTTGAGCCCAGGAATTCAAGGCTGCAATGAGCCATGGTCATGACACTGCACTCCAGCATGGGGGACAGAACAAGACCCTGACTCAAAAAACAAACAAACAAAAAAACCTTAGAATGTCTGACTCTTGAAACAGCCACCTCTAGGTTACATACTATTATTGTCCAGCCTTTTATTTCTTTCTTACTCTTCTTACCCCTAAAATGAAATATTAATTTATATTTATTATGGACAATATTTATATTTATCTACATGTATTACTGCTGCTTGGGATTTACTGGGCATTCTAAACCTGAGTCATTCATTAATCCTGACAAACTTTTAACCTTTATCTCTTTGAATATTTCATGTCACTCATTCTCTCCTTTATTTCATTCTAGAAATCTGATAAGACATAAATTGGCCCTTCGCCTGCTACCCTCCCCATCTCACAGTTTCTTCTCCATGTTATCTCATTGTCTTTCTGAGCTGCGTTCTTAGTACTTCTTCAGATCAGTCTTCTAGCTCACCATTTTTCCACCAGGGAGAGACTGACTGTACAAAGGCCAATGGCCAGAACACATAAAATAGGATTCTGATTCATACAAGAAGCCCCAGCAGCCAAACTGCAATCTCTGTAGCAATCTGTTCAGAACAGGCAAGACTTAATCAGCAACAGCCAACTTTTTAAATTTTTTTTTCTGTTTTGTTTTTTAAGCCTGGGTCTTGCTATGTTGTCCAGGCTAGTCATGAACTGCTGGGTTCAAGCAGTCCTCTTGCCTCGGACTCCCAAAGTGCTGGGATTTCAGGTTTGAGCTACCGTGATCAGACCCAATTTTCCTATTTTTGTTCTGGTCTCCAGCTGATCAGCAACCAGAGAAGGCCAGACATCTGCTCCAAACCCATCACATGAAATGCTCACTTCTAGTTAGCCCACCTCTAACTACCCCAACACCAAAGCCTCCAATCAGAGGACACCTGCTGCCTTCCTCTTTGTCAGTGGAAACCATGTCCACTCCCCCTGCTTGCCTTAGACGTTGCTTACCAAACTCAAGTGGTAGTAGCTGACTCCTTTGTTCTATAGAAAATTCCAAATCCATGGGCTCTGTTTTTATTTGGGTGGTCTCTGTTTCAGCACCAGTTAGGGTTATTCTGCTCTTTGATGCTTCTACTCAGTTTTTTTAGATCAACCCTGTATTTTTCAGTTTACAGGTTCCATTTGATTCCTTTTAGAAACTGATCATTTTTATAACTTCTTGTTTTTTTGTCATCACTTCTGTTTCTGTCAGGATATTAAATGTTTTCTCCAATGATTCTAATATGTGGAATCCTTATGGGGCTGTTTTTATCATTTGTTCTTTCTGCTGTCTTTCATTTATGGTAACTGATTTTCTTGAATGTTCTTTGATTATTTTGTTTTTAAACTTGTGAGCCCAGATTTGTTGTGCTTTCTCTGGGAATTGGCCGAGCCCTCAACTGAGGGCACATCATCTAGGAAATATTTGCATTTGCTTCTCCTGGGCACTTGTGGGCATGCAAAGTTACTTTAGATGAAATTTTCCTTGGGAGTTTTTCAATCTACATTGTAACATGTGTATCTACCACCCTTTGGCGGGCACCGCATGCAAGTGAGATCTTATGTTATTGTCTTGGTACAAATTTAAGAATCAAGTGTATTAATAATAATGATGGATTCCAACTGAGTATGTAGATAGACATTGACTATTAGATCTTTCTAAATTCCTAAGTAAAAAGTTTTTTAAAATACCCTTAATATAAAATAAATGATTCAAATATAAGAAAATTATGTTTTAACAAATAGTATAGTACTTATTGTCCTTCTTTTATATATAGAAAGCAAATTTAAGTGAGTCTGTATTCTTCTCTAATTGTAAAATTACTTTTTAAAAAAAAGACATGGATTGCGGAAATCATGAGTTGAGCTCCAAGAATTTGGATTGTTTGCTGGCTCTTCCAAAACCATTCTTTCAGCTGTATCAAAAATTTCCTGTGTTATCTCAGAATCCATAATTCTTACAGAAACTCCAGTGATGTGGTCTAAATGGTGTCTGTATTGACCTTGCCTTTTTTTTATTCTTGCCAGTATTCTGTATTTCACAGCTCCAGTTCCTCCATGACTCTAGTTATTAGGCTGTATTAGGCTTATGAGGAATATAAAAATGAGTAAGGCAGGAGCTCACAATCTAGTGAAGAGTAAATAAACAACTGTGAAGGAAAACAGACTCTGACAAGTGTTATAGCCCAGCAACAAAGTTGTATGAAGCATAAAGGGAGGAAGTAACATTCAAACCGAGGGTCTGGGGAAGGATTGCTTTCCGCCGGGCTAGAAAGCTAAGACGAATTTGACAGGGGCTGGCTTTCCTGACAAAGATGTGGTTTTCTTATTGATCAGGCCTACAAAAGACTTCTGCCTGTGAGCTGAGAAGTCATTAGGAATTCAAGAGACTTTTTACCCACTGGGGTGAGCGGGACCTAAGCCAGAAAAACTTTGGCTGGATTCAGTTGACTAAATAGAAGTTTCTAGAACTGAGAAAATTCCAAGATTTACTCTTAAGCTCTATTCCTATTGTTTCACAGAACATGAAATTATATACCTGCCTGTGTTTTGTACATGGATAACCATTCCTTCCTGTAGTATAATATCACTTAAGGCAATGGATCTAACCATGTGTTACCACTTGGGCCTCCTGCTGAGGAGAACAAGTTGGCAAAACAGAGGATAAAAGGCATTGTTACTTCCTGTCCCTTCCCTCTCCTCACCCTACCACTCTTGGCTGGCAGCAATAGGAGAGATGGTGGAAGCAGATGCCTGAGCAAGGCATTTGGCACGAGATTACTGTGCTTTTGAAGAGAGATGGGTAATAACTAAGAAATATTGACAATTGAATTTTAACACAAGAGAGTTTGAGAAGGACTTATTTGGAAGGAGGGTGGCCAGGACTGAAACAAGCACATGCCCAGAGGACAATCCCCTACTACACATAAGGAGGAAGCCCAGGACAGCAGGCAAGTGCAGAAGAACCCAGGAGTGGGCAAATGGACAAAACTTGAGTCCCTGAAAAATTGAGGATGGAAAGAATAAGCCCCCTGAGTTCTGAAAGGGCTGATACACTGGCTGATGTCCCTGAAGCAGGAGCACAGGTATGGGTGGATGACAACGGGAGAGAGGGAGTGGGGAACTGCATAGGGTACCTTGCCTGAAAGTGGGAACAAGGCCATGACGTGATCACAGGCAATAAGCCAGGAGCCCAGTTACCAAGGCAGGCACGCATGGCTGGAGACAGGACTGGCTTTGGGCTCTTGAATATCCTGTAGTCACTATCTTTTTTTCTTGCTTGCTTTTTTTTTTTTGACAGAGTCTTGCTCTGTCACCCAGGCTAGAGTACAGTGGTTATCATAGTTCACTGCAGCCTGCACTTCCCAGGCTCAAGCGATCCTCCCACCTCAGCCTCCTGAGTAACTGGGACTACAAGCACGTATCACCATATGCGGCTAATTTTTAAACTTTTTGTAGAGACAGGGTCTTCCTGTGTTGCTCAGGCTGCTCTTGATCTACTGGGCTCAAGCGATCCTCCTGCTTTGGCCTCCCAAAGTGCTGAGATTATAGGCGTGAGCCACCATGCCCAGCCTGTAGTCATGATTTTGAGTAAAGCTGAATCCCCAGATGGCAGGCTTGCCTAGAGGGACAAAGTAGCCCAAGGAGAAGCAGATCCCAGGATAAGAGCAAAGGCTTTGGCATTTGACCTGGCTAGGAATTCTGTGCCACTTGGTGGATTGACAATGGTGGGAGTGTCACCTCTCTTTGACACAGTTTTATCTTCTGTAAAATGAGGATGATTATAATTACTTCATAAAGTTCTTATAAGAATTACATGAAATAATGTTTTTGAAGCATTTAGTGCATTGCCTGTACATAGCAGGCACTAAGTTATAATTACTATCATTAAAATTCCAAGGAAAGGCTGACAAAGAATCAAAGTGTGCTAAAAGTCTTCTAGACTCCAAAGGATAACCCCTCTAGGTTGTCTGATTTGGAATGTATGGGAGCAATTTTAACAGTTTTGTAATTTGTACAGAATTGATAACAATGTAATGTAATTCCTATCTGTAGATAAAGATTCTGTCTTGTCTGGTAGAGGTTCAATTGACTTCTCTTCATTTTTTCTTCCCAACTTTTATTTTTGATTGGGTTTACATGTGCAGGTTTGTGACATGGGTAAATTCTGTGTCAAGGAGTTTGGTGTGATTATTTCATCACCCAGGTGATACGCATAGTACCTGATAGGTAGTTTTTGAGTCTTCTTCTTCCCACCCAATTTCTCTTTCTTACTCCTTCTGGAAAAAAGCAGTTTTGCCTCCTCCACTTGTGCATTCATTTCAATATTTCTCATCCATAAGCAAGGACACCCCTGAAAGATATAAGACCCAGCAATTACTTTTGATAAAAACTATTTGATGTACACTTTAAATGGATGAATTGTGTGCTATCTAAATTATACTTCAGTGAGGCTGTTAAAAACACTTGTGGTTTTTTGTTTGTTTTGTCCTTTTAGTCTCCCAGCACTATTCTGGCTATCCTGGGTCCCTTCTGGCATGATTTCATGAAAGAATCCTGGCAGGAGCAATTCAGGTTGCCTCTCTGAAACTAGGCCCAGGACACAGGCCCCTAGGAAAGCTTCATAGATTAAGCCCCAGAACTCCTGGGGCATCTGGTCCACCTCACACACATGGGGCAGAGGGACAGAGAGCCAGAGAACACTCCATAGAGGAGAAAATGAAGATGTGGCCAAGTGGGTCCCAGTCTGAATTGCAGACTGAAAGGGACTTAGAAAATGTCAAGGATCAGTTGGATAAATTGAATATGTTAGGGGGAAAAAAAAAGAAGAAATTTCAAGGACGGTATTCTAAAGTGGAAGCGTTGGGGAGGGTGGAGAGGAAAGGCTGGGGCGGAGGCCCCTCATGCCCTGGTGTAAGGGCAGGTATCACTACAAATATTTCTTTCAAAAATGCTTGCCTTTCATGTTCATTGAACTCTAATAGTATCATTCCTCTCCTGTGGAATTTCTGTGAATGCACACTTATTGAACTGGAAAACTGAGTACAGCCGAAATAGAAAGAGATTTTAAATCTGGGCTATAAAATCTTTATCTACCCTGATCCTTTGAGTAGTTAACCTCTAGACAGCTTTCAGACTCGCATCTGTATGCTCTAGGGCCTTCCACATCTGCAAAGCCTTCTTCTAGAATCTTTTACACATGAAACAGATGAAATTTCCCTGGAAGATATCCTTCCTTGCTTACTTTATTTCTGTTTCCGGGAAGTGTTTTACATCTGCATTGCAAAATAACAGCCACTGCTTCTTCTCACCTATCAGCCCAGTGTGAATGTGATTTTCCTGACAAGCAGTTTGGATGCTTTCCAACCTCTCAGGCCGTGTGCACCAGACTTTATGGAAATTATTTCTCTTTCCAGACAACATTGTCTTCTTTAGTACAAAATAGATTTTGCACTCTTGTGCTAATTCAAACTGCCTTTCCCTAACGATTCCCTAGAGGCCCAATTCTTCCAGTGAAGAAGCTGAGTAAATAATTTCTGACCTGCCACACTCTCTCCTCCCCATATGCATGCAGGGTTGCCGGCTTCCATGCCTTTGATCATGTCTGCACCTGAATTACCCTCTTTAGCACTCCCTCTCCCCCATATCACCACCGCAGATGAGAGAGCACCAGCTTGATGGCAAGGCCAGCTTAAAACACCCCAAGAAATGTGCTTCAAAATTCACCACAAGTAAAACTGTCAGGGCCACATACTGACTTTCATGGGCCTTATGCACTTTGCCTTTGTGGGCCCCTGTTCCCCATCATCAATTTTCATGGGCTCTAAATGTCTTGTTTTCTTCTGGTGTGAAGAAAAAAATAAAACACTTCTTTAATCCTAAGCTCACTTTTTTTTATTTTAAAAGAAATTAAGACATTTTGTTGGACCCCTAAAGTATTGTGGAGTTCTAGGCCAGGGGTCCTCAATCCCCAGGCCATGGACCAGTATCAGCCTGTTAGGAACGGGGCCACATAGCAAGAGGTGAGCAGTGAGTGAGTGAGCGAAGCTTCATCTGTATTTACAGCTGCTCCCCATCACTCATATTACCACCTGAACTCCACCTCCTGTCAGATCAGGGTGGCCTTAGATTCTCATAGAAGAGCAAACCCTATTATGAACTGCACATGTGAGGGATCTATGTTGTGCACTCCTTAGAGAATGTAATGCCTGATGATCTATCACTGTCTCCCATCACCTCTAGATGGGACCATCTTGTTGCAGGAAAGCAAGCTCAGGGCTCCCACTGATTCTACATTATCATGAGTTGTTATTTAATTATATATTACAATGTAATAATAGAAATAAAGGCACAATAAATGTAATGCTCTTGAATCATCCCAAAACCATCTTCTATCCCAGTCTGTGGAAAAATTGTCCTCCATGAAACCAGTCCCTGGTGCCTAAAAGGTTGGGGACCACTGTTCTAGGCATTGTGCCTAATGAGTAGTCAGATCTGAGACTGTAACATGAAAAAAGTATTTTGGGCTGGGCGTGGTGGCTCATGCATGTCATCCCAGCACTTTGGGAGGCCAAGGCAGGCAGATCACCTGAGGTCAGGAGTTCAAGAGCAGCCTGGCCAACATAGCAAAACCCCATCTCTACTAAAATTACAAAAATTACAGGAGACTGAGGCAGGAGAATCACTTGATAAACTTGAGAGGCAAAGGTTGCAGTGAACCAAGATCGTGCCATTGCACTCCAGCCTGGGCAACAAGAATGAAATTCCATCTCAAAAAAAAAAACAAAAACAAAAACAGAAATTAGCCAGGGCTGGTGGTGCACACCTGTAATCCCAACTACTTGGGAGGCTGAGGCAGTAGAAATGCTTGAACCTGGAGGGTAGAGGTTGCAGTGAGCTGAGATTGCACCACTGCACTCCAGCCTGGGTAACACAACAAAACTCTATCTAAAAAAAAAAGAAGAAAGAAAAAGGTAGTTTGGTATATGATATGGTTTGGCTGTGTCCATACCCAAATCTTATCTTAAATGGTAGGCCCCATTATTCCCACATGTTGTGGGAGGGACCTGGTGGGAGATAATTGAATCATGGGGGCAGTTTTCCCCATACTGTTCTCATGGTAGTGAGTAAGTCTCACAAGATCCACTGGTATTATAAGAGGAAACCCCTTTCACTTGATTTTTATTCTCTCTTTGTCTGACACTAAGTAAGATGTCCCTTTGCTCTTCCTTCATCTTCTGCCATGATTGTGAGGCCTCCTCAGCCACATGGAACTGTGAGTCCATTATCCTCTTTTTCTTTATAAATTACCCAGTCTTTTATATGTCTTTATCAGCAACATGAAAACAGATTAACACAGTAAATTAGTACTGGTAGGGTGGGGTACTGCTATAAAGATAACTGAAAATGTGGAGGCGACTTTGGAACTGGGTAACAGGCAGAGGTTGGAACAGTTGGAGGGCTCAGAAGACAGGAAAATGTGGGAAAGTTTGGAACTTCCTAGAGACTTGTCAAATGGCTTTAGACAAAATGCTGATAATGATATGGATGATGAAATCTAGGCTGAGGTGGTCTCTAGATGAAGATGAGGAACTTGTTGGGAACTGGAGTAAAGATCTTGCTATGTTTCAGCGAAGAGACCGATAGCATTTTGCCCCTGCCCTAGAGATTTGTGGAATTTTGAACTTGAGGGAGATGATTTAGGGTATCTAGCAAAAGAAATTTCTCAGCAGTGAAGCATTCAAGAGGTACCTTGGGTGCTGTTAAAAGCATTCAGTTTTAAAAAGGAAACAGAGCATAACAGTTTAGAAATTTTATAGCCTGACAATGTGATAGAAAAGAAAAACTCATTTTCTGAGGAGAAATTAAAGAGGGCAGGAGGAGTTTGCATAAGTAAGGAAGAGCCAGATGTTAATCACCAAGACAATGGGGAAAATGTCTCCAGGGCATGTCAGAGACCTTTGTGCAGCCCCTCCCATCACAGGTCCAGAGGCCTAGGAGGGAAAAACGGTTTTGTGGGACAGGCCCAGAACCCCCCTGCTGTGTACAGCCTAGGGACTTGGTGCCCTGTGTCCCAGCCACTCCAGATGTGGCTAAAAGGGGCCAAGGTAGAGCTCAAGCCATGGCTTCAGAGGGTGCAAGCCCTAAGCCTTGGCAGCTTCCACATGTTGCTGAGCCTGCAGGTGCACATAAGTCAAGAAGTGAGATTTGGGAACTTCTGCCTAGATTTCAGAGGATGTGGAGAAATCCTGCCTAGATGGTCAGACAGGAATTTGCTGCAGGGGCAGGGTTCTCATGGAGAACCTCTGCTGGGGCAGTACAGAAGGGAAATGTGGGTTTGAAGCCCCCACACAGAGTACCCACTAGGGCACTGCCTAGTGGAGTTGTGAGAAGATGGCCACCATCCTCCAGACCCCAGAATGGTAGATCCAGTGTGCACCTGGAAAGTCACAGACACTCAATGCCAGCCGATGAAAGCAGCTGGGAGGGAGGCTGTACCCTGCAGAGCCACAAGGGCAGAGTGCCCAAAACCATGGGAACCCACCTCTTTCATCAGTGTGACCTGGATGTGAGACATGGAGTCAAAGGAGATCATTTTGGAGCTTTAAGATTTGACTGCCGCACTGGATTTTGGACTTGTATGGGGTCTTTAGCCCCTTTGTTTTGGCCCATTTCTCCCATTTGGAATGGCTGTGTTTATCCAATGCCCGTACCCACATTGTATCTAGGAAGTAATAACTTGCTTTTGATCTTACAGGCTCATAGGCAGAAAGGACTTGCCTTATAGACTTTGGACCATGGACTTGAGTTAATGCTGAAATTAGTTAAGGGTTTGGAAGACTGTTGGGAAGGCATGATTGGTTTTGGAATGTGAGAACGTGAGATTTGGGAGGGGCCAGGGGCAGAATGATATGACTTGGGTGGGTCCCCACCTAAATCTCATCTTGAATTATAGCTCCCATAATTCCCACATATTGTAGGAGGGACCCAGTGGGAGATAATTGCATCATGGGGTGATTTCCCCCATACTGTTCTCGTGGAAGTAAATAAGTCTCACAAGATTTGATGGTTTTATAAGGGAAAACCCCTTTCACTTGATTCTTATTCTCTTTGTCCACCACCATGTAAGATGTTCCTTTGCTCTTCCTCCATCTTCTGCCATGACTGTGAGGCTTCCCCAGCTACCTCTTTTTCTTTATAATTTATGCAGTCTCATGTATGTCTTTATCGGCAGCATGGAAACAGACTAATACAGTATAGATGTTCAGAGTAGCAATCCTGGAACAAGGCTGTGTGGGTTTGAATCCTGACTCTGCCATTCTTCGAGGTCTCTGAGTGAACTCAGGGTACTTATTTGATGTCTTTGTGACTCAGTTTCCTCATCCATAAAATAGGGATGATATTATCACTTGGTTTATAGGGTTGTATCTATGGTTAAATGGGCTAATATATGCTAAAATCAGTGACTGACATGTAGCACTGTATGTTAGCTATTATCATCATTAATTATTGTCAATATTAAATGCTCAATATATAGAATAAAATGAGTAAAACAATGAAATTCTTATGCCAAAACAGTATTTTCAGCAATATTAAAACACTTTAAAATAAGGACTCTGTGTCAGGGTGCAGTGGCTCACGCCTATAATCCCAGCACTTTGGGAGGCCAAGGCAGTCAGACTACTTGAGCTTAAAGGTTCCAGACCAGCCTGGGCAACATGGCAAAACCCTGTCTCTACCAACAATACAAAAAAAATTAGCCAGGTATAGTGGCATGCACCTGTCATCCCAGCTACTTGGGAAGTTGAGGCTGGAGGATTCCTTGAGCCTGGGAGGCCAAGCCTGCTGTGAGCTAAGATCACATCACTGCACTCCAGCTTGGGTATCAAAGTGAGAGCCCATCTCAAAAGAAAAAAAAGAAGAACTTTGCATTTGGACATAATTATTTCTATTTTTGAGAAAGAGGAAAAGAAAATAAACCCTCTGGGAGATGAGGCAGACTCTTGATAGTATATGAATGTATCTTTTTCTGTACATTTTTGGAATCACAGACCCTTTTCAGCTGGAAGTGTTTAAGAGGCCATGTAGCCCAGCCTTACAAAGAGTGAAAATAATTTTTCCCATAACACAGCTCCTTGAACACTTAAAGGAACACAGAGTTGAATCTTTCCTCAAGCATCTTATTTCACCATCCATCAGGTCAGGTCTTAGAATATTCTCCCAGATATGCTGGCTAAAATATTGTCTTCCTACAGCTTCTATCCATTTATCCTGCTTCTGCCTGTTTGAAGCTACTTAGAACAAGATCATTCCCTTTAAGATAACAAGCTCCCAGGTATTTTCAGATGGCGCTCAAGTATTCTTTTGTTTTCTGTCTTCCAAGGTAGTATCAGTTTTTTTCATCCATGTCTTTGGGACCATGACTTACAATTGCTTCACCAACCTGATCTTTCTCCACAGAGTGCAGCCTAATGCCACTCTTACTCCATGGCATCCCAACGTGAACATGGTATACCACCTCTGCTCTGGCCAGGCAGGGAGCCCTGAGACTGTCACTGTTTTTGTATTCGTAGAAATATAGATTAAGATTAGTTGAGATGTTTAGGTTGTTGCATTATACTGTTGGTTTAATTAAACTGTAGTTATCAAGCCAGGTGTGTTAGGCCATTTTTGTGTTTCTATAAAGGAATACCTGAGATTGTATTTAAAAAGAAAAGAGATTTAATTGGCTTACAATTCTGCAGACTATACAGGAAGTGTAGTGCTGACATCTGCTTTCAGTGAGGCCTCAGGAAGTTTACGATCATGATAAAGCAGGAGCAGGTGCCTCTCACGGTGAGAACGAAGGTGCCATACTCTTAACCAGATCTCATGTGAACGCAGAGCGAGAACTCACTCATTATCATAAGGAAGGCTCCAAGTCATTCGTAAGGGATTCGCTCCCATGACCCAAACACCTCCCACTGGGCCCCACCTCCAGCACTGGGGATTACATTTCAACATGAGATTTGGAGGGGACAGACATCCAAACAATAGCACCAGGTTTCTCCATCCTTTACTTCTTCAATTCATTTTATAAACTTGATATACCCTGTGATAACCACTTCTAATCTTACTGCTTTGGGCACAATGTCAGAACCTATTAAGGCTCTTTTAAATCTTGACTTTCTTTTAGTAATCGCATTAAGTTTCCCATCCAGGCTTTTGCCACCTACAAACTTGATAAGCATATGATTGCATCTAAGTCAAGCATCTACATCTTCCCCAAGGCAGGGTCAGACCTCTCATCTAAGGGACTGCCTGTGGGTTGACATATTTTTTTGGATGTAATTACCCAACCAGTTTTGAAGTCCTAATTACCATTATTTAACTCGAATGTCTTGCTCTTAACTACAATGTGATCAAGATGATAACAGGCCAATTCAAATCAACATTTAGTTTGTCGAGGTCAGTAGTCTGCGAACCTAGATGCCCTTCAGAATCACCTCTTTTCAAATAAAGGCTAATACAAATTTCCATGTGTTGCCTGAGACTCTGAGTCAGATAAGGCCTGAGAGTTAATAATTTAAAAGCACTCCAGGCCGGGTATGGTGGCTCATACCTGTAATCCCATCACTTTGGGAGGCCGAAATGAGTGGATTGCTTGAGTATAGGAGTTCGAGACAGCTGGGCGACATGTTGAAACCCTGTCTCTGCAAGACAATACAAAAAATTAGCCAGGCATGGTGGCATGTGCCTGTAGTCCCAGCTATTTGGGAGGCTGAGGTGGGAGGATCGCTTGAGGCTGGGAGGTCAAGGCTGCAGTGTGTTGTGATCCTGCCACCACACTCCAGCCTGAGTGACAGAGTAATACCCTATCTCAAAAAAAGCACCCCAAACGGCTGATAGCATTAGTACTTAGGAACGAAGTGATCTTCCTAATCAAAGTGTGACCTAAAGACAACTTGTACCTGCAGCACCTGGGGGCTACTTAGGAAGGTGAAATCTCCTGCCCTACCTCAGATCTGAATCAGAATCTACGCTTGAACAACATCCCAGGTGTTTCATAGGCACGTGAAAGTTTGAGGAGCACTACGTATGCAATTCCTACAAGTTAGCCCCCTAATTACTCAAGAAAACGAAGAGGAAGAAAGGCAAGGAGAAGTTCTGCTTTCTCAGCTTTTCTAAATTGCATACAAATTTAAACTAGGGTAGATTGCTTCACCTCTTTTTACCTCATTTCCTTGGTCTATCAAGTGGACATGATGATCATAGCTACCTCACAAGGCTGTCGTCAGGATTAAGGGAGTCAGTGCAGGTGAAACACCAAGAACAGCACCTGGCCACGCCAAGCTCTCGGTGTTGTGGGTTGAATTGTGTCCCCTAGAAAAAGATGTTGAAGTTCTAACTCTTGACACCTGTGAATGTGACCCTATTTAGAAAAAGGATTTTTGCAGATGTATTCAAGTTAGGATGATTTCATTAGGATGGGCTCTAAGCCAATAGGACAGGTGCCCTTATTAGAAGAGGAAAATGCCACGTGAAGACACACAGGGAGAAGGCCTCATGAAGATATAGGCAGAGACTGGAGTGGCGCAGCTGCAAGCTAAGGAGCATCAGGGATGCATGACCCCCAGCAGAAGCTAGGAAGAGCAAGGAAGGATTCCCCTACAGGATTTGGACGGAGCATGACCCAGCCAACATCTTGATTTTGGACTTCCAGCTTCCAGAACTCTGAGGCAATAAATTTTTGTGGTTTTAAGCTACCTAATTTATCGTACTTTGTTATGACAGCTGTAGAAAACTAGTTGAGTATCTTAGCCATAATAATTATGGTTGTTACTATAATTACCAGCAATTGCTGGCTTGGGGTTGAGCACTAGAGAGACTGTGGTGACCCTCCCTCAGGAAGATGACAGCCTAGAACTGTGCCTGGAGGGGGGTAGTAAGTGGATTTTACCCATCTGGTGGGCACTCCAGAGGAGAATCGCCATAGAGGAGCAGGTAAGGAGGCACTAAGCAATCTTTGGTTCCCAGAAAGCCTTCCTAGAAGAGACATCACCTATGCTGAGGGACTGGTAGGGAGAGGTAAGTAAGAAGGCTGCATATGCTGTTCCAGGCAGAGGGACAGTATTTGAACACCCCTGAGATGAGAGAGGCAAACAGTAACAGCTCTGAAATCATATCTGCCATTTTTCTGGTCTGCAAGTGGCCTGCAGACAGAGAACAACTTCCATTAAATGCCCAAGTGTCCTTATTTTCTCCGTGGCACCTGGAACATCAATTCCCGCCTTATAGTGAGTGCTCTTCACACTCACTTTATGACTCTTGTTGAAAAGATGACTGAAAAATGGTGCTTGAGTGACCCCGTCATCCACTTTGGCCCTTCCTTATTCCCCCTGTTCCTCCAAATCTGTGTTGACTGGGTCCTTCTGTCTTCTGTAGTATTTTCACTTGATCTGGGTTATGATCTCCTTGGTACTTTCTTGACAGTTGCTGGGATTTGTCCCTCATTAAGCAACACATCTTGCCTCTTCTAGGCTTCATTTCTGCATGTTCTTTCAAAAATGTCCCCAGAACGATCTAGAAAATTACTTTTATTCTCACTGAACTGATTCTAAGTTGTAGATTTAGTATTTTCATTTTGAGAACTTTCCATTCCTGTTGAACCCACTGTCTTTGGGGACTTCTAGCCATGGGCTGATTTGTCTTCTCTGAGCATTTCAAAGATGTTTTCCTGAAAGTACTGATATATTTGTTCATTTCTTCAGTTAGTATTTACTGAGTGTCTGCTATACAACATTTACAAAGGTCACTGAACAACATGATGGTCTGTCTGCACCCTTGTAGAATTTATGGTCTAGCGAAGGTCAGGTTTGTGTCTCATTGGGCCATGAAACTTTAAGGAAACACAAATTTGCTGACAAGATACTGATGGGAAAGAAACAAAATACTGACCTGGGATTGAGGAGAGTCCATCAAAGAGACAATCTACAAAGCTATGGGGAAGGTTGAGGGAAACACAAGGCTGAAGAGACAGTCAAGGGCCAGCAACAACAGGACACTGCTAGCCTGCTAGCATACCTGCTCCTGAAGACCAAGAAGAGAGAATCGTGAAAGACAGGGCCACCTGCCAGGAAGGACGGCCACCCTCAGGAAACCACGGCCAGCGCCATTGTGCAGGCTGGCAGGGAAGGAACGAGAGTGTGAGTGGTTGTCATGGTTAATTTTATGTGACAACTTTGCGAGGCCATGGAACTTGGATTTTGTTCAAACACCAATCTAGATGTTGCATGAAGATATTTTTTTAGATGTGATTAACATTTAAATCAGTAGACTTCGAGTAAATCAGAGTACCGGCCATAATGTGGGGCGACCCATCCAATCAGTGGAAGGCCTCAACAGGAAAAAAGACTGAGGTTCCTGGGAGGAAGAAGAAATTGTGTCTCCAGACTGCCTTCCAACTGATGACTGCAACATCAAAGATTCCTTGAGTCTCTGGCCTGCCCACAGCCTGCCCTGCAGATTTCAGACTTGCCAGTCCTCACAGTTGGTGAGACAATTCCTTAATATAAGTATCTCTCTCCCCACCACCTCTATAGTATAGTATATGTATAAATGTGAAATACAAACTCACATCCCATTGGTTCTGTGTCTCTGGAGAAGTCTGATTCATACAGTACCTAGCCTCTCTCTCTTCCTACCCTTTGGTTTCTTGATGGTGCCTGCCAAATGCAACCAACCAAGCTAGGGGGAAGGGAGCCTACAGATGGTCACTGCGCAGGTCAGCCTCCCAGGGTGCAGAGCAGTGGGGAGAGAACAGACACCTGATGCGGAGGATCAACTCGTGATTGTCAAGCACCAACGGTTACTCTCCCACAGAGAAGCATTTTCATTGCTCAGCTCCCACCATGTTACCACTGCCTTCAGACATTTCACGAGCTCCCTGTCAGGGGTGGAGATGTCCCACACAGCCACGTCTTTTCTGACCTCAGCCCTTCCTTTCTCCCCAGTCTTCCCTCCTGCCTCTCCCTCACCTCCCACTTTGTGTTTCCAAGGTAACTCCGTGAAGCACTTGTGATTTCCCACACTGGACAGGTTTTTTACATGCTAATGTGCTTCTGTACACAGGCTCCATCTGCCTGTGCTGCCTTTTGCCCCTGTCCATTTGCAGAGTCTTATTTATCCTTCCAAATCCAACTCATGAGGCATTTGCTTTGTGAGGTATCTTCTGTTTGCCCAGGCCCAGAGTACCCCCAGCTTTTCCCTGTTACCGCTGTAAGATTCTATGATTGCATGGATGACACAGAATTCAGGGATTCACACAGAGGTCTGTCCTCCCCACTGCACTGTGAGCACCATGAGGACAGAGATAGAGTATGATTTGTCTCTATCTCAGCATCCTGCTCATAGCCTAAACCAGGCACCTGCAAAAGAGGATCTCACAGCCAGGCATGGTGGTTCATGCCTGTAATTCCCATGCTTTGGGAGGGCAAGGTAAGAGGTTCTCTTGAGACCAGGAGTTCGAGGCCAGTCTGGGTAGCACAGTAAGACCCAATGTCTATAAAAAAAAATTTTTTTTTAATTATCCAGGTTCCCACTGGAGTCTGGGAGTTGAGGCAGCAGTGAGCCATGATCATGTCGCTGCACTCCAGCCTGGGAAACAGAGTAAAGATCCCGTCTCTAAAAAAGAGAAAAGAAAAAAAAAAAGAAAAGAAAGAGGTTCCCAGGCTTCTCATTGGGATGCAGATGTGCTGCTCATCTCAGGAGCATTTCAAATGGCAACTTCAGCTTTCTAATACCCCTACATTCTGAATGTACCTGTGTTTCTGCACAGCATACATTTTGAAACAGCCCAGGAAATATATTGGAGATTTATGTATTGGCAAGTATCTGAGGTCAACCTCACTCATACCAGCTACCCACAGTGTGTACAGAAACACCCTGAGCAACATTCTTGAGCTGCTTCGGGTGGAGTGAAGTGCATAAAAAGCAATTCAGCAGTTGGACAAGGCTCTCTTGGTTCTTCTTGTCCTGAGGTCTCAGCACCAAGTCAAGCTGTTATAAAGCCCTTTTCAAAATTGTTTTGTCAGTTGCACACTAGGTATTTATTTCATGGAGTTCTGTTAAGGAAAGTATCTGACACACAGATTTGTATATGTATTGGCGGAGTGTGAGGGGAAAATACAAACAGGTTTATTTAGCCCAATTTTTTTTTAGTACAACTCTTTTTCATGTTCTCTTGAAACAAACTACAATGGCCAACTTCAAATCAGTTTCCAGACTCTCTAACCATAACATGGAATTTCACACTGCCAGTAAATGCTGAAAGGCTGTATTTCAAAGTGAAGTTCATTGCAAACAACACTCCACCCACTAAGAATGAGCCTCTTTTTAAAAAGTTTTAAGCCACCAGAATGAGTCTTTGACTATTTAAGAAGGTTGGGATCAAAAACAGAATGGCCAATATGATAGCATAATGAAGGAGAATAACTCAATTAAATCTAGTCTTGCTAGATTAGCAAATTTTGTGTCATTTCACCTATGTTTAATTCCTGAAAAATACAATTCCACACACATTTATTTGGCGATGTGTTTGTGTGAGGCACAGAGCTCGTTGATCACAGAAAGCTCCGTGAGATGCATCCCTGCTCTCAAGGAGCCTGCTGTGTACTATGCCGCCGCCTCTGCAAACTTTCCAAGCTTGTCCCAGCAAATTTCTCCTTCCCTTGACTTATGTTATAGTTGACCACGAGGTGCCTGAAGCCCCCTTGGACTTTGCACTTCCAAGAACAAATCGTAATTTTCTTTTTTGCTTAAGTTAGTTTAGTAACTGCCACTCAAAACCAGATAAATACCTTGAAGAATGGCAGAATTTCAACAGGTAGAGATGGGAGAGAATATCACTGTAGAAAATGGGAGCAATGTGGATCAAGCTATAGAGTGGATCTCATGCAGGGTCCCCTTGGTGAATAGTGGCCATATCCACAGCATTGGATGCATTGGGTCAGGTAAATGGAGAGGAGATAAGGCTCAAAATACAGCTTGTGAGTCATATACTAAGAGACTTGGATGTCTCCTTAAAGAATTGTAGGGAGAAGGCAGTAGAGAGCAATGTAAGGATTTGGGCAAGGACATGCAAGGCTTGATTTGTGTTTGGGATCAGTGGCTCTGGGGGCAGGCTGTGTAATGATTGGATTTAAAGAGCCATTGAAGGCACAGGGTTCTCTTGGTGTTTATAACTTTTCTTCTTAATACCTTATTGCTTAGATTTTATAATGTGTTACAGGTTAACATGTACAAGTTGTGTATTCATGCCTTGCTTCCTCTCTTAGATGATAGGCTTTCTGGCTCATCGAAATTATTCCCTCTACTGTCTGCATTAGAAAGGTAGCCCCTACAATTATAATACATGTTAATTCTTGTATGTAGCTGACTTGAGTTTTTTGACCCTTCTGGTAAAGGCTAAGTGTGTACTGTAAAACATTTACCTATGTGACCTAAAATTGCAAAATGATCTTTTGTCTTAAAAAGTGAACTCCTTGATCTAGCAATTCCATTGATGAGAATTTGTCCAAGGGAAATAGGATGGCCACAAAGGTTTATCTGTAAAAACATTCAGCTCTGCATAAGAATTTTAAAACTTGGAAGCAGCCTAACTGTCCAAAAGGAGGTTGGGTTAATAAGTTATATAGCTAATTAAGTACTTTGTAGAAGAATATCTAATGATATGGGTACACATTTAATTTAGTGTTTAAGAAGCAGATTATAAAACAATGGTGATAAATTTAAGGAGCAGATTACAAAACAATGTGATTCTATTTTGTTTATTTATTTAGAGACAGGGTCTTGCTCTGTTGCTCAGGCTGGAGTACAGTGGCATGACCACAGCTCATTTCAGCCTCGACCTCCTGGGCTCAATCAATTCTCCCACCTCAGCCTCCCAAGTAACTGGGACTACAGGAGTATACCATCATGCCCAGCAATTTAGGTTTTTGGATTTTTTTTTTCCTAGAGATTGGGTTTTGCCATGTTGCCTAGGCTGGTCTCAAACTCCTAGGCCCAAGCAGTATGTCTGCCTTGGCCTCCCAAAGTGCTAAGATTACAAATCTGAGTTATCAAGCCCGGCCTGATTCTATTTATTTTTTAAAGAAAATTAATAAAGAATTAATGAAGGAAGATTCTAAGGATATTGACCAAACTTGTATGGATAATTTTTATTTCATTCTTTGACTTTTAAAATATTTTATAAATTTTCTTCGATGAATACGTAGAAATGAATATCGAATATTGCAAAAATTGTTGGTAATCAGGAAATAATGCTACTTAATTACTTTTTTGCAAGAGGGATAGAGTGCAGTTCAGAACCATTGTTAGTTACATTGCATCTCTTGGGTGAATCTAGGCTTCAGAGTCTCCGTTCGAACAGGGTAATTACTACAGATAAACTCAAAGATCCTCTACAACTCTAAGATGTCTTACCACATTATTATGCTTTTCTGTGTCCTGTCGCACCAGGTATGAACCTCATCATAACAGCCATCACAAGGTTAAGTCATTCTCAGTTACATGTCTGCCTCTCCAATGGACTGGAGCACCTTGGGGGCAGAAATAGCCTTATAGCTCTTCTCTTTGACAGGAGCATCTAGTTTCCAGTGATAAAAAGGAAATTATTCACTCTTGGAACTACAAAGTCCAGAGGTAGATCTATTTCAGATGTAGCTGGATCTCGTGTCCAAAGGATTGTACCCTGAGTCTGTCTCTCTCAGCTTACATTGGTTTCTGTTGGCCTCTGTCAGGCTGCTGGCAGCCTCAAGCCCAAATTCTTACAACTTCTGCCTTCACTGGGGGAGAGATACGTATCTTCTCAGTAGTTCCATAGAAGTCCCAGGATTGCTTTTCTTTGCATTACATGGACAGCACGGTGGCCAGGGGCTTAGTATATGCCAGATATGCCTTCTGGACCTGTGGCTGGTAGGAGTCATGTGGGGAGGGATGCAAGCTGGTCTCTCCTAAAGCAGCCACATGAACCAAGAGTAGAAACTGGTGGTTTCCCAAAGGACAATCAAGATGCTGTCACCAAGAAAGGGGGAAACAAATTCTGAGCAAGAAAAAGTAACAGTGAAATCTCCACTTGTGCTCATGGCCCCTTGTACCATGCTGGGCATCAGCTGGATGGGGCCGCAGTAAAGCTTGTAGAATGAGTGAAGGGTCAGGCAAACTGTCACTCCCCTCTCCCCATTGAGAAACTTAAATCTCACTCGATTCTGATTACCCAGGTGCAGCCTGACTCATGATTTCTATGGTTGTGAATTCTGGCTCCCAGATTTTCAAATACTTGGCTTAATCTCAGCTACTTATAAAAATTGGAGACTATTTTTATAAAGTCATTTGCCTCTTCAGCCTTTATTACACATTCATTTTCTTAGAGTCAAGTAAAGAATTTCTGTTGGATTGATATACATGAACATGACCGTTGTAACTCTCAGTTCCAACCCAGGCACTGTCATTAACTGATTTATACTTTGAAAGACTGTTGAAATATTTCTCTTTATAGTATGTGGGAAATAGTCCAACTCAAATACAGACTATTTTACTTAATAATTACAAAACTCTCTTGCCAGAAAAGAAAAACAAAGAGCAGTAGGAATTCTATGACTCAACACTCTGCTTTAATGCAGGATTATTCCTAGTGATTGAACTTCTATATTATGATTTTTAAAGATTTAGTACAAGCATATGTAATAAATTTAAATAGTACAAAAGAGTATATAATGAACAGTAAGTCTTTCTTCTATCCCTGATCCCCTCTCATGGAGGCAACTACTGCCAATCATTCTTTCCGGAGTTATACAATGCAAACATAAACATATTTAAAATTTGCAAATGTAACATGTACTTATCACCATACCTCCTTTTTCTTTTTACATAAGTGGTAAGATCAATGCACGTGTTATACATTTGTTTGTTCTATTAATACTGTGTCTCAGAAAGTGTTCCATATTACAGCAGATAGCCCTACCTTGTTCTTTTTAATGACTGCATAGAATTCTAATATAAAGATATACTATAATTTTCCTAACCACTCCTCTACTGATGGACATTTAAGTTGTCTTTTGCTACCTTACCAATAAGGACTTTCTGCCTCTTCTGACATAGAGTTTTTGCCTTTTATTAAAAGACATCACTGGCTGGGCGCGGTGGCTCATGCCTGTAATCCCAGCACTTTGGGAGGCCAAGGCAGGTGGACCTTCTGAGGTCAGGAGTTTGAGACCAGCCTGGCCAACATGGTGAAACCTCATCTCTACTGAAAATACAAAACTTAGCCAGGTGTGGTGGCACATGCCTGTGATCCCAGCTACATGGGAGGTGAGGCAGGAGAACTGCTTGAACCTGGAAGGCGGATGTTGCAGTGAGCCAAGATCGTGCCACTGCACTCCAGCCTTGGTAACAGAGCAAGACTCTGTCTCAAAAAACAAAAAAAGACATTACTGAGGAACTTACCAAAGAGTAAACAAAAATAAAGACGTCTGGCATGACAATTGTGATTTGTGCATCAAGTGAGAGGCTCAGGGGAAGGCCTGGGCAGACTTCTAGAACAATGGAAAAGTCATGAAAATGGAAGCACTGCCAGAGTTGGCAGCCAGGTTCCAACCTCATGGCACACTGCTCTTCTCTCTCACATTAACCACAAAAGCAGCTCAGATTTGGGGGGGTTGGCCTCCCTCAGATATGCCTTGAATGTCTTCTGAGGGCTTACTCAGCCCTCTGCTAAATGGCTTATATACTTCACAGTGGAGTCCACAGCATATACACGTTTAATATGCAAGAATTCTACCATATATCCTTCACAGAAGGAGAAAGAGAATTCAAATAATGTGGAGAATGTCCCACTAGTCTACCTGATAAGCATGTGCTGGGCAGTGGGCACACATGTGCTTGAAACCAGCAACGCTTGTCTGCTGAAACCTTTGGAAATACCGTGTATAAGTCAGGTGTGGTAGAATCCACCTGTAATCATCCCAGCTACCTGAGAGGCTGAAGTCGAAGGATCATTTCAGCCCAGAAGGTCAAGCCAGCCTGGGCAACATAGTGAGACACTGTCTCGAAAAAGGGAAACAAAGGGGGCCTGGTGGCTCACACCTATAATCCCAGCGCTTGAGTGAGACTGTCTCAAAAAAAAAAAAAAAAAAAGGAAATAAATGAATATAGTCATTCACCCAAAAAAGTGAAACCATTCCATTGTATCTAGTAGTAGATACAAGAGGAATCATAGAGGAATTCATTGAGGATAATTAACAAAGAGCCAGAGAATCTGGGAAAACTGTCTTCAGCATTGACCACACCAGACTGTATTTGGAACTGTACTTGGTTTTGTATTTGAAGAATTTTCAAGGTTATCATAGACTACTTGTATATGAACTTCACCCTCAGTAGCTGACTTCTGAACTTAATACATGTTAGATGTGGTCCCCACTGTATCGCACCTGAAATTCCTTGAAGCTCAGTGGTAAAATGCCATGCCAGAATTCACAAGTCAATAAATAAATGTCAGGGCCAGAATTCAAACCCATACTATCAGCTGGGCCTAATTGCATAGCCACTGCTCTTTACTGCATCCTCATGTTAAATTAAGTTTAGCTTAAAGCTACCACCGTACATATTTTAAGTTCAGCCTAAAGTTTTCTCATAAATAATGAATTGAAGTCTAACTGGATGCATAAACAGACTGTAACCTACTCTTGTGCCAATCACCAATTTTTGGCCAATCAAAGCAGCCAACTGTTTAAACTGTGTTCAAATAGGCAAATGCCAAACTGTAACTGATCCAGCTGTTTCTGTACTTCACTTCCATTTTCTATATGTTACTTTTCCTTTTCTGTCCATAAATCCTCAACCATATGGCTGCTGCTAGAGACCTTCTGAACTTATTCTGGTTTGGGGGCTGCCCAATTCACAAATCACTCTTTGCTTAATTAAACTTTGTTAAATTTAGTTTGTCTAAATTTAGATGATGTCAAAAGTAGAATTTGAAGTAGAGATTCCAGTGACTCCTAGGACCACCAAGGGAAGCAGGAACCTGCTGGGCCCATTGTGTCCATTGCCGTCTCACAGGCACTGGGGATCATAAGTTCTCTCTTGGATTCCACCACCAAGGGAAGCAGGAACCTGCTGGGCCCATTGGGTCCATTGCCGTCTCACAGCCACTGGGGATCATAAGTTCTCTCTTGGATCCCAAAGTTCCACAGATTTGTATTTTGAGCTATCTGAGGTTGAGCACATTTTTTATCTGAACTGGATTCAGAAGTCATGACAAAAACTGGACTGGGTCAAGCATTGAACTGGATCCATAATTAACTGACTTGGATCCAGTTAGAGGCCTCAGATGCCTGACAGGGTCAGGCAGAAACTAGCAATAGATGGCAAAACTGCAAGGGTACAAACTTTAGCTTTTGGAAATTTGCAGACATTTTTGTATTCTACCCCCTTTGTTTCTTTTTCTTGCACACTTAAGTAGGGAAAAATCATTGACTAAGTTGATCAAGGGAACATAAGAGCCAAAGCCAAGATTCAAGGTAAAAATGAGATCCTTAATTTCTGAAGAAATTAAGGAATCTACCTTCCAACTATACCTACATTTACATACATAAATATTAGGTCCCAGAAGCAGTAATGCTATAGAAATGGCAAAAATCTTACCAAAGATAATTTAACATTAAAATGGAACATTCCAGATGCACAACACTGCACTTTAAGAAATATATTTGATGATGGCCATAAGGAGCTGTTAAAAACAAAAAAAGTGCATTTGAAAATGAGGGTTCCCGAATTAGACTCAACCAGTGATGCCTATTGATGTGAAGGTTATGAAAAGATTTCAATATTTTTATTGCTTTCAAAAAATACTGTTTATAAAAGGCAAATAAAAAGCTTAACTGTTTAATTGATAAGAATAATTAAATCTGCTATGTTTGGGTTAGTTACCATCCCACCCTGAAGGTAAAAAGAAAGCTATCCTGGATAAAATGTTTATAAAACATTTTAGTAGACATGTTAGAGCTAAAATAGACTTGCTTCTTTTTCAGGTCTATCCATGCTGAATCCATGCATAGAGAATGCCTTCTTTGCTTTATTCCTTAATGACTCCACTCTGAACTCAGTAATTTTAACTAAGAAACTGTAGCTAAGTTTAAAAACAAACAAACAAAAACACTTATGGAACTAAAATACATCTTTCTGGCATTAATTAGCTATTTTGAAACATTTTTGTAAAAGAAATTTCCATCTATAAAGAAAACATCTATTTGTAAGGGTGTCTGCCCATGTATATTAGAAACTTACCCTTGTTTTAAATTGACTGAACTAGTCATATCTTTGTTTAAGGTACTTTTCTGGACACCTTGTCTTAAGTGAAATTTTACTTACACTGTTTTCTCCTTAGCTTGAGCAAATGATGGTACAATATTTAGGTCTCAAATCTCATTTCTGCACTTTTGAGATATAAACTTTCTACCTTATTTCACCTGCATTGTACCTTGAGAAATTCACATTTAGGGTTGCCTGGCTAACAATTACTTAGGGCAATGAAACAGGTAATTGGAAGATTGATAGTATGAATGGGGAAAAGAAAAACCATTTGGAAGCTACCAAATAAAAATCCTTATGAAAGATATAAAATCTGCTCCTGTCTGTGTGTCTGTATACCTATATCTGTTATGTGTAAGTGATAGTATTTGGTAAATAAAGCCAGTTTGAAAATTGTTGATAAAGTAAAAATGGATTCAAAATTGCCAGTTGAAAATAATTAGACCGTTGCTTGATTTGACAGACTGTGAACTTATGTTTTTGGTTTTGAGCCTAAAAGTTGGGGGTCTGGATAGGTGGCCATGGTGAGGCCTAGGGATGTGTTGTCAGTGTCCAGACCAGCAGCTACCAGGCAAAATCAGGCCCAATATGGCCCCTTCTTCCCTGCCTCAGCTTTGCCTCCTGGCTATTCTGGGAGGGGTTCCATCTTCCAGGCCTCCCTTCACAGCTCTGTCTTCTGTCATTAGCACTACAGCTGATGTGTAAATTCAGGACTTAGACAGGCCCTGCTCTTCACAGCCTTCCTGGGTGCCACTTGGCTACTTGGGACCCGGAATGACTGCAGAAAACATTAGAGAAGATTCCTTTGTCATAATTTCAAAATTCTTTTCAGTAATTTAGAATCTCTTTTTGTTTGAGACAGAATCTCACTCTGTCACCCAGGCTGGGTGCAGTGGCATGATCATAGCTCACTGCAGCCTCGAATTCCTAGGCCCAAGTGATCCTCAGGTCAACTGGGACTAAAGATGCATACCACCACACCTGCTAATTTTTTAAAAAATTTTTACTTTGTTGTCCAAGCTAGTATCAAACTCTTGAACTCAAGTAATCCTCCTGCCTTGGCCTCCCAACGTGTTGGGATTATAGGCATGAGCTACCATGCATGGCCAGTAATCTAAAATACTAAATCCATGTTATGTTTAATTAAATAATAATCATAAAATATCAAAATCATTTGTAAGCTAAAATACTAAAAAATTAATAAACATAAGTTTAAATTTATATACTTTGGCATCTTATTTTTATATGATATAGAAAAGCTAAATATACTTAACTGTTAATGAACAATAATTTAAGGAAGCATCTTTCTAAAAGATTATAAAATAGTTTTCATCTGTAAATACCGATACAAAACAGTTCAAAATTATTTCCTAGGGTTTTCACTAGAATTAGGGTTACTAAGAGTTTAAATTACTGTTAATATTTGTAATTAAAACTACTAGATGTAAGACAAACAATTCTGTATAAAGTGTATAAACAAGCAAGATGTGCTTTTGGTGAGGAAAGCTACAAAGTGTGTATTTGTTAAAATGAGGGTTTTTTTGGTCTAGTTTGAAGTTACTTAAAGTTTCTTTCAAATAGAAGGAATAAAATAGATGTAGATAAAACTCAAATATAGAAAGTTGAAAAGAAAAAATAATTGTATAAATGTATAAGATTATGAAAAGTTGAAAAGTTTATGGAAATCTGGTATCAAAAGCCAACTGAGATTTGTTTATAAGGTTTTGTTAAAGCTTTGACATCAATAAATATACTAATACAAAAGTAAAATTTTGTTTTCTCTTTTGAACAAAAATGTCATATAGTATTAATAAGATGCAGTAAAAATGGCTGAGCATGGTGGATCATACCTGTAATCCCAGCACTTTGGGAGGCTAAGGCAGGTGGATCACCTGAGGTCAGGAGTTCAAGACCAGCCTGACCAACATGGTGAAACCTCATCTCTACTAAAAATACAAAAATTAGCCAGGTGTGGTGGTCATCCCAGCTACTAGGGAGGCTGAGGCAGAAGAATCCCTTGAACTCAGGGATGTAGATTGCAGTGAGTCAAGATCGTGCCACTACGCTCCAAGCTGAGCAACAGAATGAGAATCCATCTTGAAAGAAAATAAAAGGAAAGAAAGAGAGAGAGACAGAGAGAGAGAGAGAGAGAGTGGAGGGAAGGAAGGAAGGAAGGAAGGAAGGGAGGGAGGGAGGGAGGAAGAATAAAATATTTTTGTTCACCTTTTGAGTAAATTGCAAAAATAAAGAAAAGGAGAGAAGAAGAGACAGATTTTTTTTCTCATATTGTTCTTCTTAGTTCTTTTGATTGCTTGGAAAACTGTGTCTTCTGCCTATCAAAGAATAAAGGTTTTTGCTTTTTAAAACATTTTCATTATCACATTGGCTATATAAATGACTATTATTTTAAAATAACCTGGGATTCCATTTTGGCCAAGTGTTTTAAATCTTTCATATATTTGACAGGCTTCCTGAAATCACGTTTCAACTTAAAAATTGTTTTTGTTTTTGACCTCTAACTTTGGGGTGTTAAAGAGGGCCCCTGAAGCATACAAAAGAGGGATAAACAGTATTGATATGTTAAATTACAAGAAAAGCATTGTAAAATAAATACTGTTTAACCTTCTTCAAGTGATATTTTTATGAATCTTATGTGTTCCAAAATTGTATGGAATTTCAAAAATTCTGATGTGTCTGTATGCTATCAGTCATGATTGTGGTTATGTTAAATTATTGTAGATCACAGAAATAATCAAGTTCCCTTCAAAATGTACTCTTTAACTATGATCATTTTAAGTCATTTCCACAATTAATTGCTTAATCCTGATGCAGTTTCTGGGAACTTTACAAGCACGCAAAATCCTAGAACATTATGTCTTCAAGGAGTTGGATGGAAAGAATCCTGCCAAGTACTCTCGAATATATTTTCTGATAACTTTAGGATCATAACATTTGGACTGGGTAAGAATTCCCAGAATTCTAATGAAGAAACCGACTGGTTTATAAAATTGTTAACCTAAGCAGGATAAAAATTAATTGGATACCAAGAAAATACTCTGCCAGATTTTCATGCTAAATCAGTCAGTACTGAAATTTTTTAAATATGTAATTTGAATGAATTTCATGCTCCAAGTCAAATTATAACCCATCTAATAAACAGTGCTATCTTCCTAAATTAAAGAAACAAAATTGATATTTAAGAGGGTATAAGTTCAATGTTAAGCATGGACTTATGGAAAGCCTGGATGGCAAATTAGACCTTCTTGGCCCTTAAAGCTTCCAATATTAAAAGCTCTGCATTCCATGACTCATAATGGAAGAAATAAAATAATACAAATTACACACACACACACACAAACACACTCTCTCAACTGCTGAAATAATTTATGACCAGTATTTGCTTTGTCAAACCCAAAATCCTACAAAGATAACCAAAACTTCAGTTACATTTCTGATACCTGATGGCTCATTTAAGCATTTATAGAGAGATTTCATGCAATTATTATTTTCAATGCATGTTTTCTGGTTGTATAGACGTTTTCCCATGCAAGAAGACTGATGCTATTACAGTAGCTAAAAGGTTATTAGAAATTATTTTTCTCTCATGGGACATTTCTGGAGAAGTCTCTAGTGATAGAAGTACTTGTTTCACTAAACAGTTGTAATAGTTAACTGTGGTATTACAGATACAATAGCAATAGCTAAAACTAACTAAGTTATTGAATTGCCTTGGTCAGAGGTATTGCAGATTGATGACAATCAGATCCACTTAAAGTGGAAAACATAAGTTGATCCCTTATGCAATAATCACTGGAAGGCTTATGCACCTAATAATAGAAGCTCACTATCTTTTATCACTAAACTCTGATATGACTAAATGCAGCAAGGCTTCTAATGCATTTTTTAATGCATTATGCCAAAGTATATATTCACCAGATAAAGTTTTTCGTGGTCCACTGACTAAGGATGATCATACCCTTCACAATCTATAATAGAACCTGGTGAATGGGTCTTCTAAGAAGAACATCAGAGAAAAACTACCTTTGTCACCCGCACTGCAGCAAAACTTGCAAATCTTGAACCTTGAGTTCACAACTCAGAAGCTCCCTCCAGACTCTTGGAACTGTATAGCCATTGGATACTTAAGGTAAAGCTAACCAGGGAAGTTTCTCCCCAGAAACAGACAGCATCTTTGACATACACAGTTTTTTCCCCAAGATTATGTTTTAAGGCTCTCTGCTATCATCGGTCTTATCTCTAAATTTTTTCCTTGCCTATGTCTCTATGAACAATAGAACTGAAAAGGGACCTCTTGTGTGCACTCATGAGGTATACATTTATTTTTGGAGGATTTCACAGCCAACCTTATACATAAACAATCTTATGCCTTGATAGATGGAAGATGAAGGGCCAACGTGAGTGAGAAATTTTAATGGTACCTTTGTTGCTTCATTATCTATCAAAACCAGAACACCAGTCCACTCCTCTTAACTTACATTATAAGTTAAAGAGAACATTGCCAGAGGCCTTCATTCTTTTGGATGGGCATCATTTATTAGGTCTATTTTTCCATTGTTTAAAATAAATGAAGCAATGATTAGAAATGTGTCCCTTGGCCAGGCATGGTGACTCCCGCTTGTAATCCTGGCACTTTGCGAGGCCAAGGCAGGCAGATCACTTGAGGTCAGGAGTTCGAGACCGGCCTGGCCAACATGATGAAACTTGTCTCTACTAAAAATACAAAAAAAAAAAGTGGCTGGGTGTGGTGGTGTGTACCTGTAGTCCCAGCTACTCAAGAGGCTGATGCAGGAGAATCACTTGAACCCAGGAAGCGGAAGTTGCAGTGAGCCGAGATCACACCACTGCACTCCAGCCTGGGTGACAGAGCAAGACTTCATCTCAAAAAGAAATGTATCCCTCATAGTAGTCTGTACAGCAGATTCTACTACAAAGGCTATGGTTACACACAGGCTTTGAATTCTCTTTTGTATGTTGTGCTAAATAATAGAATTGCTCCAGATCATCTACTGGCTAAACAGAAGTATATATGCAGTTTCTGATACATCTAGCTGCACATGGGGAAATACATTGGATATTATAGAGACTTGACTGTAGGGAATTAATCAACAGGATGCTTGGTTGGTATGAATAGACTTTTTATCTAGCTCATTCTTTGGTCTATTTGATTTTAGTTGGTTTGGTTCATAGGGAGCCTGGCTAAGAAGCATACTTCAAACTTTTGGTCTCACTCTCCTAATAGTTGTAATAGTAGTCTCCCTGGTGTGTTGTCTTCTCTCAAAAGTTTTAAATATTCACAAGTAGCCATCCATAAAATATCAGATGGTCTTTATTCAGCTGGAATGACAAAAACTAAAAGAAATATGAACATGGGGTACCATAACCTATGAATGATATGCTGAGAGTGGAAATCCAAAATGGTAATGACTGAGAGTGGTGCTGAGGGTGTAAGTTTTGGTTATACTCTCACCTAAATGAGAACCTAACCAAAAGGGAGAATTTTTAAACCAAATTACAAGAGGCCATTGTTTTGGATTGAGCTCATGTGCTAGGTCACAACAGACCAGATAAAACCAAAATGGGGTCACTCATGCTAAATGTGACATAATCAAATTGAAATTTTAATGAAGCAGATAGGTCCTAAAACAGACCAGGTTTTGTTTTTCTCCTGTAAACAGGAGATTCCAGCACAAGAAGGTCCCCTCTACTATAACCCTTACAAACATAGGCTGGGCATGGTGGCTCACACCTATAATCTTAGCACTTTGGGAGGCCAAGGTGGGTGTATCACTTGAGCTCAGGAGTTCAAGACCAGCCTGGACAATGTGGCAAAACCCCATCTCTCTTAAAAAACAAAAAACGAGACGCCTTTATTTTCACCTAACAAAACCTATTTCCCAATGAGATTTGACACAGCATAAGTATATTTAGCATAGTAGTAGAGTAACATAAATGCCTACAATTTTGGCCAATCTCTCAAAATTGAAGAATTGCTAAACTAAGTTTAGCCTAAAGCTGCCTACTTACATATTTTAAGTTTGGCCTAAAGGTATCTTCCTACTGAATGAACTGTAACCTAACTGGATATATTAGTCCATTTTTATATTGCAATGAGGAAATGCCTGAGACTGAGTAATTTATAAAGAAAAAGAGGTTTAATGAACTCACAGTCTCACATGGCTGGGTAGGCCTCACAATCATGGTATAAGGTGAAGGAGGAGCAAAAGCACATCTTACATGGCAGCAGGAAAGAGAACATGTGCAGGGGAACGACCCTTTATAAAACCATCAGATCTCATGAGACGTATTTACTGTCAAGAAAACAGCATGAATGCCCCATGATTCAATTACTTTCTACCAGGTCCCTCCTATGACATGTGGGGATTGTGGGAACTACAATTCAAGATGAGATTTGGGTGGGAACATAGCCAAACCATATCACTAGATATGTAAACAGACTGTAACCTGCTCTTGTGCTGATCCCTGAATTTTGGCCAATCAAAGGCAGCCAACTGTTCACGCTTCATTCAAATAAGGCAATTGCCAACTGTAACCAATCCAGCTGGCTTTGTACTTCATTTCCATTTTCTGCCTGTCACTTTCCTTTTCCTGTCCATAAATTTTCAACCATGTGGCTGCTCTGGAGACTCTCTGAACCTATTCCAGTTCAGAAGCTGCCAAATTTGTGAATCGTTATTTGCTCAGTTAAACTCTGTTTAATTTGTCTTATGTTTTTCTCTTAACACTCATTTGCAACGCTATTGCCTATGTAAGTTGGAGAATGAATATGGCTCTGGAGTGACTGACTGACTGACTTGCTCAGGTCTGAGATATTTTCCAGGACTTTTGATTTTAAAATCCGGACAGTCCCAGGCAACCCCTGATAGTTGGTTACCCTTTTTTGGGTATTGAAAGGCTCTGAGCCATACTATGTGACCATCCTATTTCATTAATCTTTCTATTCTGAATCCTTCCTCTGATATTCTGTGGCTAGACCTTGTCCTGAGTTATAGACCTGGGAACAATGCCTTGAAGGTTTAACGGTGTCTTTGGATAAAGTAAGTCTATTAGACCTAAGACAAGTCCATTTGCAATGGACTTGAGCTCTCTATTTGAGTCTTTATTGAAGTCTTGAGCTCTCTATTAAAATCAAGTAATTTCTAGTAAAGGCAAGTAATCACTGGCTGACTCAGGTGCTTTATAAGTCTATTTTAATAATTTGCTGGAGGTTGTGCATTATAACAAGGTGAATGAAGCCAGTGATGAAGAGTTGTGTTGCAATAGCTTTCTCCTTGAGAGAATAAACTGAGGCAGATGATAACTGAGTAATGGATAGAAAATTATCCAAAGAAGTTACACAAATTGGCCAATAAACACATGACAAGATGTTCAATGTCTTTAGCCATCAGGGAAATGAAATGCAAAACCATGAGACAGCACTTCATACTCACTAGGATGACTATAATAAAAAAGACAGACAATAACAAGTGTGGGGGGAGGATGTGGATAAATTGGAACCCTAATACACCACTGATGAGATTCTCAAATGGTGCAGTCACTTTGGGAAACAGTCTGGCAGTTCCTCAAATGGCTAAACATCAGGTTAACAAGTAACCTAGCAATTACACTCCTCTATGTATGCCCAAGAGAAATGGAAACACATATCTACACAAAATCTTGCATGTGTATTTTCACAGCAGCACTAGTCACAATAGCCAAAAGCTGAAAACAACCAAATATCCATTGATAATGAATAAATAAAATGTGGTATATCCATATGGTGGAATATTTATAAAATATTTCATAAAAAGAAGTAAATACTGATACATGCTACAACATGGATGAACCCTAAAATACTATACTAAGTGGAAGAAGCCAAACACAAAATGCCATATACTGTATGACCACATGTCTATGAAATATCCATAATAGGCACCTCTATAGAGAGAAGGTAGATTAGTGATTGTCAGATTCTTGGGTCAAGGGTGGGGGTTGAGAACATTGTGGAGTGATGGTCAAGAAGTGCAGGAGGTTTAGAAGGTAATGAAAATATTCTAAATTTGATTTGATAATAGATGCACAACTCTGTGAATACACTAAAATTCATTGAATGGAACACTTTAATTGGGTACATTTTATGCTATGTGAATGACATCTCAGAGCTGTTAAAAAGAAAGAAATAAAAGATTGTTCTGAGCTTTGCTTCTGTCCCATGGCACATCCAAAACCACATTACAAACCTGACTCAACAAGGTTACGTGAAATTCAGGCTCAGCCAGTCTCCACCTCATCAGCCTCTCTTTTCATATCAGTGAGAGAAATGCCAGAAATTTTTAAGTTCTTCTTACTATGGGATTTAAAAGAGGAAGTAACCAGGTCACCACCTGTATTAGTCAGGGCTCTCCAGAGGATCAGAACTAATAAGATATATGTATATATGAAAAGGAGTGTACTAGAGAGGATTGGCTCACATGATTACAAGATGAAGTCCTATGACAGGCCATCTGCAAGCCAGGGAAGAGAGAAGCTGGTAGTAGCTCAGTCAAAGTCTGAATGCCTCAAAACCAGGGAAGCAGATAGTGCAGCCTTCAGTCTTTCATGAAAGGCCCAAGAGCCCCGAGCAGGGCACTAAGACAAGTCCTAGAGTCTAAAGGCCAAAGAACCTGAAGTGTGATGTCCAAGGGCAGGGGGAGAAAAAGAAAGCCAGAAGACTCAGCCAGCAAGGTTCTTCCAACTTCTTCCACTTGCTTTGTTCTAGCCACACTGGCAGCTGATTGTATGGTGCCTACCCACATTGAGGGTGGGTCTTCCTCTCTCAGTCCACTGACGCAAACATCAGTCTTCTCTGGCAACACCCTCACAGACATACCCCAAAGCAATACTTTAACAGCCATCTAGGCATCCTTGAATCCAGTCAAGTTGACACCTAATATTAACTATCACAAGTCCACCCCTTGTCAATTTGGCACCCATACACATCTCCTGAAATCATACTTAACTCCAAATAAAGATAATAATAGGGTCATAATTATACCTAACATACCACAACTATTCTACATACAACTGAAAGCACACTAATCCTTAACCTAAATGCTATTACATAAAGTTAACACTTAAATACCGATATGAAGCCAATAAATTTTATGTTACATGATAAAAGAAAAAGCAAGGAAGTTAAGATAGTTCTTTAGTACAGGTGTAAACATGCATGAACATATTCTTAAGCAGGAATTACAGTCCTCATTTCTGCAAGTGGTCACGTGGTCATAGCTTATATTGATAACTACCTTCTTCTACTACATATTCTGTATTTCCTTTGCCTTCAGCAAGCACCTCAGCTGGTCCTGGTTTTTTACCTGGTGAAGTGAACCAAACCTTCATTCTTGAAGGGTCTGGATTATTTGTAATCATGCCTGGATTGCGTTTTGATAGTTTCCCATTGATCTTAATCACAGGGCATGGTAATACTAAGAGGTGGCCCAAGGAATCTCATGTCTTCCAGACATGTGCTTTCTACCCTCCACTGTGGAGTAGTAGACTGGTTTCATCTTGATAGTCTGGGTCAGTCACCCCAGTCAACACTGTAACTCCCTTCTTAGCTTGTTGGTTTAGAGGCAGGAGGAGCCCAAATTGACAAGGTGATAGTCTTAACTTCCAGTTCAATTGAATCATTGTGTTTTCTGGTGGCAATATTCCTCCCTCTGGAACTAAGACCTCTAGGCCTTAGTTGACAGCAGAATGTAATGTTGCAGGAACAGGAAGCAAAAATTTTGCTAGTGAGTCACTAGGGGTGATGATGAGTGTGCCACTTCCACTTCTACCCCTTGATTCCTGGACCCATGAATCCTGGCTATGAGAGAAAGAGTTTCATATATTCAGTGCTGATTCAGAGCACACACGGCCTTCTGGAGAACTTTGCCCCAGGCCTGCAAAGTATTGTCACTTAATTGGTGTTGTGATTATGACTTGGAAAGGCCATTCCTTTGTTCTGTCAAGCCAGCTGCTTCAGGATGATGGGGCATATGGTAAGAGCAGTAAAGGCCATGAGCATGAGCCCACTGCCACACTTCTTCAGCTGTGAAGTGAGTTCCTTTTTCAGAGGCAATTGTATGTGGAATACCATGATAGTGGATAAGGCATTCTGTGAGTCCATGGATGGTAGTCTTGGCAGAAGCATTGCATGCAGGAAAGGCAAAACCGTATGCAGAGTAAGTGTTTATTCCAGTAAGGACAAACTGCTGCCCTGTCCATGGTACAAGAGGTCCAGTGTAATCAACCTACCACCAGATAGCTGGCTGATCACCCCAAGGAATGAAGCCATATTGAGGGCTCGGTGTTGGTCTCTGCTGATGGCAGTTTGGACAATCAGTGGTGGCTGTACCCAGGTCAGCCTTGGTAGGTGGAAGTTCATGTTGCTGAGCCCATATGTAACCTCCATACCTCCATCCATTGCCACCATGACCATTTTGTTCATGAGCCCATTGGACAATGACAGGGGTGGCTGGTGAAAGAGGCTGAGTGGTGTCTACAAAATGAGTCATCCTATCTACTTGATGATTAAAATGCACCTCTGCTCAGGTCATCCTTTGGTGAGCATTCATGTGAGACACAAATATCTTCACAGTTTCTGACCACTCAGAGAGGTCCACCCACATACCTCTTCCCCAAATTTATTTGTCACCAATTTTCCAATTATGCTCCTTTCAAGTCCCTGACCACTCAATCAAACCATTGGCTACAGCCCACTAATCAGTATATAATCACACATCTGGCCATTTCTCCTTTTAAGGCAAGTGCACAATCAGGTGCACTGCTCAAAGTCCTGCCCACTGGAATATTTCCCTTAACCTCTGTCCTTTAGGGATGTCCCAGAAAGGGGCTATAGTGCTACAGCTGTCCACTTTCAGGTGATGTCTGGACACTGTGCAGTACCACCTGTAAACCAGGCCCTAGTCTTGTCATCATCTGTCAACTGATCATAGGGAACTCCCCATGAGGCCATCGTGGCAGGAGTGGGCACTATGGGCATTTGAGCCACTTTCTCATGTAACTTACATGTGCCTTCAGGACCTGCTCAAGCCCAATTATGTATATACCACTTCCATTGTATGCTGAAATGCTGTTGTTCATGCCCACAATCGAAGGGAGAAAAAGTGCAATTCTGGTGAGTAAAGTTCTGAAGCTTTAGTAGTGTTGAGAGAAATTCGGGCAGGGAGGTTTCAGATGTAGAGAAAGAAAAAACTTCTCCTATACCCTCTTGGGTTTAGTGGCTAGGGCCTGTGACTTAAACTGACACAAAACCAATAAATAAAAGGTTATTTTATATGCACACAGGGAGAGGGGCTTCACAGAAAAGAAGTGGAAACCCAAATCAGTCAGTCCTAAGAACTTATATATCATCTTAACAAAGGGTAATAAATTGTGGAGAAATGATAAGGCAAAGGAAATGGTGTTTGGGCTTCTAGGGGTGGTACATTGTAGGAGGGTAAATGTATGGGGGAAGCTCATTGAAGAAAGGATTATTGTAGTAAGGTTTGTTTGTGCAGACTCATCTCAGTGCTGACTTAACAGCTCCTGTGACACAGTTTGTTCTCTGCCTTCTGATATGGGAGAGGGGAGGGGAGATACTTTCACAAATGGAAATTCGTGATATTTACCCTACTTTTAGGTAGAAAGGGGGAGGGTAGAGAGTTCCTTCTGAATCTGCTATTTCTCAATTGCCTTAATTTCAAAATAATCCTTATGCCAAAGTGGCATATTTGGGGTGGTATATTCTGATTCCCTTCACCAGACTCTCAATCCATCATCAATTAGCAGTCCTTGGACAAACTGTTGTGCAAACTCCCTCACATATCTTCTAGTGAAATTTGATGAATTTTGCCATCAGAGGCATACTTTGGAAGCTGCCCCAGACTAGAGTCTAAGGAAGGCCTCAGCCAAGTGAAGTCTCTAGATACAGTATTACAGAAATGACAGCACTCTGAGTAGGACAGTTTCCCAAGGTGTGTAGAGCCACATTTGGAAGAATCAAATTGGTGTCTCATCGGGCTGATGTGAAAGGACATCTGCTGACATATGGGAGCTTCTGATCTGAGAGGAGCCTGCTGGGTGGTGACAATGTCCACTTGGATTCTTCTGAGGTACACCCTGGCTGGGCTTTGGATACCAGCACCTCTCCTAATCCAGCATAAAGTGTTCTGTGCTTCAAGCACTCTAATGTTCTTGCAATGCAGTTTTTCTAGGTCTTTGCTTCTGCAACGTCTATGCTTTTTTACCTAAAGGCTCTGCTTACTCATGGATTCCATTGCCTCATGACATTTGCTTAATGGGTTGTTTGTTTGTTTGTGTTGAGATGGAGTCTCACTCTGTCACCAGGCTGGAGTGCAGTGGCACGATCTTGGCTCACTGCAACCTCCAACTCCCTGGTTCAAGCGATTTTCCTGCCTCAGCCTCCTGAGTAGCTGGGATTACAGACACATGCCACTACACCCAGCTAATATTTTTTTTTTTTTTTTTAGTAGAGATGGAGGTTTCACCATGTTGGCCAGGATGGTCTCCATCTCCTGTCCCCATGATCCACCTCAGCCTCCCAAAGTGCTGGGATTACAGGCGTGAGCCACCACACCTGGCCTAATGGGTTTTCTTGATTTGTCTGTTAGTTTCTGCTGCCAATATGGAGTTCCTGTCTGTCTCATATTTAAATTTTTTCCTCCTCCCAATGTGGGGCAGTTACCTGGCTCTCTTTACACAATCTATTCTGAGATGGTGGAAAGACCTAATTCTGGGTGTGCAGTCATGTTAGACCTAAAGCTACCATATCGGCTGGGTGCAGTGGCTCATGCCTGTAATCCTAACACTTCGGAAGGGTGAGGTGGGCAGGTCACCTGAGGTCAGGAGTTTGAGATCAGCGTGGCCAATGTGGTGAAAACCTGTCTCTACTAAAAGTGCAAAAATTAGCCGGGCATAGTATCAGGCACCTGTAATCCCAGCTACTCAGGAGGCTGAGGCAGGAGAATTGCTTGAACTTAGGATGCAGAGGTTACAGTTAGCTGAGAACGTGCCACTGCACTCCAACCTGGGCTACAAGAGCGAGACTCCATCTCAAAAAAAAAAAAAAAAGCTACCACATCCTCTTCTGCACTGAGGATGAGTGTGGACATCTCACAATTGAAGGGAGAAAAAGCGCAATTCCTCTTGCAATAGAGAGAGACTCTGGCAAGACAGGTGCTATAATCATGTATAAAGAGATGCACATAATCACAATCACATACCTCCCATTGCCTTTACCGTATTCCATTCGTTATAAACAAGTCACAGGAACCACCCTTATTCCAGGGAAGGGGGTTACATAAAGGCATGAATATCAAAAGAGGGAACCATGGGGACCATTTTAAAGGCTATCCACCATATCTCCTTGGTCGCCTTCAATCTCTGACTGTTCCTCAGTTCGTCCTTGTCCTTCATAACCTTAACTCTTTTGAAGAGTACTGATTGGCTATCTTGTAGAATGTTCTCCATCAGATTTCTCTGATGTTTTCTCATTACTGGGTTAAGGTTATGTATTTTTGACAAGAATACCACAGAAGTAATATACCCTTCTCATTACATCCTATAAGAAGGGACATGAAGTGGATGTTTTGTTTGTTATGTTAGCCTAGACTATATGGTTAAGATAAGGGATGCTGGGTTTGTCCATTGTGAAGTTATTTTTCCCCCTTTGTAAATAATAAATATCTTGGGATAGAAACTTTGAGACTATACACATATACTGTTTCTACTTGAATTTTTTTCTACAACTTTAAGATTTTATCGATGGATCGTGTCTGCAACAATTACTAATGGTGATTTATCATTTCTCTCATTCCTTTTACATTTATTAATTGGAATCTCTCTAAAAGAAAGATTTATCCCTCTCTTCCACTTATTCATTTATTCAATCACTTATTTATGTCAGTGTGGACTCTTAGATGTCCATTTTATTCTGTGGGTTATAATTCAATACTATCATTACAGATTTTGTGGCTCTAATTGTTCTAGCTTTGGCGACTGGGAGTTCTTTCAGGCTGGCTTCTGTGCCGTTTTGATATGCCTCATTCTTTTTTTGAATACTTCCTTACTATCTAGCACCACAAGAGGCTCCAGCCTCATTTTGTATTCTTCCTGCCTCAGCCCTGGAATCAACTACTTCTCCAAGGAGCCCTGGTTTCTTTTATTGAAAGATAGTAGTTAGAAACCAATATCTCAGCATTAGGCTATTGTAATTTTATTGCTTTTAGACTCTCTCAGTGGACAGAGCTAGGAAATACAAACATGTATACCATCACATTCATATACACGTATCTATATCTACCTATATGTACATATATTAAAAACCTAGGTATTCATACTTGTATTAGTATGAATGCCTAGGTTTTTAATATTTTACATTTTCACACTGCTGATAAAGACATACCCGAGACTGTGTAGTTTTTACAGAAAAGAGGTTTAATGGGCTTACAGTGTCATGTGGCTGGGGAGGCCTCACAATCATGACGGAAGGCAAGGAGGAGGAAGTCACATCTTACTTAGATGGCAGCAGGCAAAGAGAGCTCATGCAGGGAAACTCCCACCTTATATAACCTTCAGCTCTTGTGAGATTTATTCAATATCATGAGAACAGCATGAAAGACCTGCCCTCATGATTCAGTTACCTCCCACCAGGTCCCTCACACAACACGTGGGAATTCAAGATGAGATTTGGGTGGGGAAGTCTCACAGCCAAACTATATCAATACTAATACCTCTGTTTCCTGTCTAATGCCACCAGGTTATTCTAGCTTTTCCTCCTTCTTTGTAATTTCTTTCACAGATAGAAAGCTGGCTCTCATTACCAGCAATATACCTACCTATTTATTCAAACCTAGTATACATATAAAATAGTTTCAGAATTGCTAACCCATATCCTTGTAAGAAAAAAAATTTGTAGCTGGGCACGGTGGCTGACACCTATATTCTCACCACTTTGGGAAGCTGAGGCATGAGGATTACTGAGTCCAGGAGTTCAAGACCAGCTTGGGAAACATAGTTAAGACCTCACCTTTACAAAATATCAAAAAATTTGCTGAGTGTGGTACATTTCTGTTGTCTTAAGTTACTTGGGTGGCTGAGGTGGAAGGGATCACTTGAGCCCAAGATGTCAAGGCTGCAGTGAGCCGTGATTGCATTGCTGAACTCCAGCCTGGGCAACAGAAAAAAACTCTGTCCCCAAAGCAAACAAAACAAAACAGAAAAAAAAGCAAATTTGTGAACTAGAGCGCAGTATTTGTGTATAGTTCTTTTTGTCTTTAGCTGACCTCAGGTGATCTGCCCACCTCAGCCTCTCAAAGTGCTAAGATTACAGGTATTAGCCACCGTGCCCAGTTGGTGAAACACTTTTGAAAGAGACAGAAAAGAAGAAAGGCAAGCCACTGAATTAAAATAAAGAATGAATAACATTGAAAGCCCTTCAAAATGCACACAATTTTTTCAGACTTGTTCCAGCTTACTAGCTACTTGAAACTATCAGTTAACTCTCTTTTCCTCAAATCCTAACATTGAAATTAAGAAAAAAATGTGTGATTTTATTATTTTAAGTAAATACATAATTTTATTATTTTAAGTAAATAGTAAAGATTAACTAAGTAACCAAATAGAGAAATATCTCCAAATCCATAGCATTTCTCCAAAACAAGCAAGATAGAAAGGGAGCAAAGTGGGGAATTCCACTTATAATTTAATAGGAATTACTTTATGTATGAGATCTAAGAAATCTAACTAGAGATACCATGTGCCAGAGAGGAAACTTGATCTTTATATCAATTTATCCCAAATTAATGTCTAATTTACTTATTAACAATATTAGGGGACAGCTTGGGGGGTGCTTCCGAAAAAAATAAGTAATTAGTCTGAAAGGGCAAATAAGCAAAAGAGTTCATTCTAAAATTGAGCTGCTTCTCCCATGGGCTCCATGGTGCTAGTATCATGATAAAAGGATTTATCACCCAACAACTATCAGGTATAGCTACTGCCAGCTAATATTATGCTTTATGCAGGAGGAACCACAAACTGTTAGAGGCATTTGAACCAGAGTGACTCCATCTTGAATAGAGGCAGGGTAAAATAAAGCTGAGACCTGTTAGGCTGCATTCCCAGTAGGTTAGGCATTCTAAGTCACAGGATGAGATAGAAGGTCGGCACAAGATACAGGTCATAAAGACTTTGCTGATAAACAGGATGCAGTAAAGAAGCCAGGCAAACCCCAACAAAACCAAGATGGCCACAAAAGTGACCTCTGATCATCCTCTGCTCATTATATGCTAATTATAATGTATCAGCATACTAAAAGGCATTCCTGTCAGTGCCATGACAGTTTACAGATGCCATGGCAATGTTAGGAAGTTACCCTATATGGTCTAAAAAAGAGAGGAACCCTCAGTTCGTAGAATTGCCCACCCCTTTCCAGGAAAACTCATGAATAATCCACCCCTTGTTTGGCATATAATCAAGAAGTAACATTAAGTATCCTTAGTCAAGCAGTTCAAGATGCTGTTCTGCCTATAGAGTAGCCATTTTATCATTCCTTTACTTTCTTAATAAATTTGCTTTCACTTTGCACTGCGGACTCACCCTGAATTCTTTCTTTCAAGAGATCCAAGAACTCTCACCTGGGGTCTGGATCGGTATCCCTTTCCAATAACAAAACTAGTAATATTATTGATTATTTAATCAATAATGTTAGACAAAAAATGACATGGTCCGACAATATTTTTAAAGTATTAACTGATTTTTACACCAAATGTTTCCCCATCCTGGACCCTCTACCATTCAAGCAAGACCATTCTTGGTTCAGCATGGAGATTAGAAAATATAACTAGAGTCTTCTGATTTTGTGAGACCAAAGCCCTTAGATAAAAGAAAGAACTCAGACTAAACGAAGCATTTAGGAGAAAAATCACTCAGGCCTAATGAAAAGCCTTCCATTGGAATTAGAGTTAAGTGATCTTGCAGAGAAATTCTGAGGGTAGGATTCAGAAATGTGTGTTTTTAAAAGCACTCCAGGGGATTTTGGGGCACGCTGGAGCTAGAGAGACAGTGGACTAGATGTTCCCCACCTGGCTACATAGTAGCCTCCCTGAGGGTTTAATTTTCTGGCACAGGAAAGAGGAAAAGCCAGGCAGCAGATTATTTTTTTCTAAGCTTCCCAGGTGATTTTCATGATTAGTCAATGCTAAGAACTTTTCTTGGTAAAGTTTATTTGCTTCCCCACAACTCTTTTAGATGTTTTATTGCAGTGAAACATCATAAATGAATTTTTACAACATTATCCAAAGTGTCTCCCCTAACACATATATTTCTTTTTTTTCTACTTTATTTTCTAAATTTATTGTAGAAAATTAAAATGTGAGTGAGTAGGAGGATCTACATTTAAGACAGTGTTTTGCAGATTATGGTTTCTGAACCAGCAACATCAGCAGCCTTTGGGAAGTTTTAGAAATGCAAATCCTGTGTCCTACTCCAGACCTCAGAATGAGATGTGCTGGAGGGGTGATAGGGCAGCAATCTGGACTCTCACAAGACCTCTAGGGGATTTAAGCACCCTAACTTTTGAGAGCCCATGATTCTCTTAATGAGAAACTTGTAAAACTACTAATGCCTGGGACCTACCTCTCAGATTTGATTGAATCTTTCCTGTGTGGTGTTCTTCCAGTGATTAAAATATAAAACAAAGTTTGAGAACTTCTGGGGCTTCAAAGAAGAACTTACCCCTGTCCAGAGCAGAATTGTCTTTCTAAACTAAAACAAAACCAAACAAAAGCAAACAATAGGGGGATTTCAAGGTTCAAGAATAAGTTTGTTTTAACAGTACATATAATAACAACTTGGACCAATATTTGTGTCTTATAGTGGGCAATAGTCTCCAATCTTATCTTTAGAAGATTATCGCTATAATTGTAGTTGTATTTTTAGTATTCAGTGACTGAAAATAGTATGTAATCAATAAGCGAATTTGATAACATTTTAAGTGAATACAAATGTTATTCTTCACTGTTTTTCAGAAAATGTTTAGCATCTATATAACCTCTTTTAAAATACTTTCAGGAAGCCAAAATCTCATGAGTTGGGGACCATTAGGGTTTTTGTATTTTTACCAGAGAGAGAAGGAGAAACAGCGCATGTGTATGAGACAGCAAGCTTTAATTTTTTTTTCTTTTTTTTTTTTTTACTGCTTATCTTTCCATGATGTGACTACTCAGATTTATGAAATCCTTAGAGAAAATTTGGGACCCCCTAATAAATTAAATTATGCACAATTTATTGTATTCCATTATTTGGAAATTAACCATCCACTTAGAGTATCTATAATATTCCCTAATAATTATAGTATTAAATGTATTGTATCCCCACATTTCTCAGCTTTATTGGAAGATAAAGTATTTATGATATAACCCCATGTAAGTTATTTTTAAATGGAATATTTCTATTCTTCCATACTTAAAGATAAATTTCTTCAATGACAACTCTACTTTCTCTGAATGTAATGTTTTATAATATTTGCTTAATTTTAGGCTAAACATCACAATTTCTACTTCTTCCTTTTCTTTTCCTTCTTTCCTTTCTTTAAAATGTAGTTCTTAAAATATAGCTAACTTTAGTTGGATATTTTTCGAATAAATTAAACCTCTAAGTGACATAGATTTAGCTGTATTTCACCTTGCTAAACACATTTTAAAAGAACCGGTTGAAGGCTGAAAAACTTTGCCAATTCGTTACTAATAACTGAAGTAAATGATTTGTCTGACATTAAACAAGTTTAACTGTTGTTTTTGCTAAGGTTTGTTGAATTTTGAAGTGTATTTCCATAAATACCCAAATTGTTTCTACTTTTTGTAATATGTGAGTATACTAATAAATATACTTCTTTTTACATGAATACAAAAACTTTATAATAACTTCAGACTGGATTCAAGAAATGGCAGAAGAGCATTGCTTTCACCTGGGAATATGGATTTTTCCACTGGCCACCCAAGATCTCTGGGCAGATTTTTGGTGATAGGATCAGTGCTGCCAGTGCAATGTTTGACTGTCAGTTTTTCTCTGTGTACTCTGGAACACTTCAGGAAGGAAGCACTGGAAATAGCAGGGTAGGAAGTGAATACCGCATGCAGCCTGAGGCATCAGCTGAGGCAGCCTTGGTCATCAGTAGGATGACAGATCACCCTCCTGTTTAACTTCTTTTTAACCTTGAAAACTCAGGTTAGATATCACCAGTCACAGGATCTCTTCATAGTGCAGCAGTCGTCACCTCTGTTTTTATGTACTTTTAAAATTACTCTAAATATCCTTTTATTTCAGCACTTAATCACATTTCCTTAGAATCATTTGTGTACATCTCCATCTCCCATATCAGACCATGGGCACCTCAGGACAGTGACTTCTCCTTCTTGGACCTAGGAAGCGTCCCTAATTACTACTGCGCAAATGGGAGGCCAGCCACATGGCTAACACACTCTGAAGGGCATGAAGAAGCGAGCGTGCAAAAGCATGCTGCTGCCTGATTGTATGCGGCAGGTCCTCAGTTACAACTTTCCCTATTCTTCAATTGCACATCCTAAAATTAGCAATACAGATACTTACAATTTTCTGAGCATATCTTGTTATTTCATGCATCTCTCTGCTTTACAGTTTTCAAGTTTACACACATACCCACCTTACAGAGGGAAGTGCTTACAAAAACCCTACCTCTATTATTATTATTATTATTATTATTATTATTATTAGAGATAGGATCTCACTCTGTCATCTAGGCTGGAGTGCAGTGAGGCAATCTCGACTCAGTGCAACCTCCAACTCCTGGGTTCAAGTGATTCTTGTGCCTCAGCCTCCCGAGTAGCTGGGATTACAGGTGTACACCACCACATCTGGCTATTGTTTTTGTATTTTTAGTAGAGACACGGTTTCACCATGTTGACTAAGCTGGTCTTGACCTCCTGACCTCAAATGATTCACTCACCTTGGCCTCCCAAAGTGCTGGGAATATAGGCCTGAGCAACCAGTCCTGGCTCCTACCATTTTTTAAAGTCTCAGTTGATGTATGACCTTTCCCCAAGAAAATCTGACATCAGTCTCCATTCTCCTCCCAAAGTTGAACTAGATGTCCCTCCTTTGTGCGCTCACAAACTCCTTTAACTTACCGACCAGTTTGATCCATACTCTTGGTTTCTTCTAGAGAAAATAATGGCCAATGCCCACAGTGAACTCAATGTTCTTCAACAGGAGGATGCACTGAAATGTCCAGACACTTCTTTACCTAAGCTGCGTATTTGCTGGGATCCATTGTTTGTTCTCAAACCTATTTCTGCCAGTCATACTTGTTAGATTAATTAGGTAATTTAACTAGATGTCACTTAAGTGACTAGCACATGAGTGAAAAGAGTTGTGTTTTCTATGAAAACAGATGGATGCTTTGGAAAGATAAGATGCTAGAAATTGTACTTTTGAATGAGCCATAGGCAAAACTACAGACAAGGATGGAGAGGGGTATGTAGTAATCTTGAAGGAATCTCCTCTCAGATTTTTTTAAGTGCCCTTAATTTTTAACTCCACTTCATAAAATTCCAACCTGGAAATTGTTGAAAATGCCTAATGAAAGTAGTTTATGAAGTTCCTGTCAGTAGACTCCTGTCACAATAGAAGCCTTTAGTCCCGTATCAAAAGATTAGTAAAGTGTGTTATGTCAAAATAAAATGTCTAAGGCATGCGCATTATCATCTTTACCTGTTCCAATTATGTATTGAAGTGTTAGGGAACTGGTGGGGGGCAGGAAGGGAGGTGGGTATCTTTCTCTTTCAATGGACTGTGATTTTTTTGAAGTCAAGGACGGTGTCTTGCTCATCTAAGTAGTACCTGTGCCTGGGAAAAGTGTTCAGATCCTCGAGGGCTTTTACTGAGTGCTCTTCACTCAATGGAATGCTGCACTTATTTTTGTATAGGGGGGTTTCAGGTCTTGTTCAGCATTTATGCATTACAACCACAAGGGGGCAATATAGTCCCATTCCTTTGTAATGACCACCCAGTGGTGTTGCCTCCAAGCTAGAGCCCCTAATATGATGGACTCCCACAAAACGCTTTGGAGAAACTGTGGCATAAACATCTCACCAACATGGGCATTCTTTGTATATGCTTCTCCTGTTTATTTGGAGGAGTTGATTGACTCTATCTTTTCTAAACAACATAAGGATCAACTAGCCATCACCATTTTGTTAAGTCAGGCAAGCCCAGATAGTTTCTGGAAGGAAAAAATGAAAACGAGATGGTGGTGGACGGGGTGGTACAGGGGACAACCTTCATGTAAATGTTATGAGTAGTACCAGGGATGATCAGTTGGTACCAAAGTCTTAGAGTGAACACTACTGAAGAAGTTACGGATGGCATGTCCATATTAAGGGGAAGACCTCAACCCTTCCTCTGTCCCCTGAATGAGTCTTCTCTCAGTTACTTTATGTCAGAATCATAGGCTCTAAAAATTAAGCTTCTCATTGCACATATCTTTTCAGAAGGAATATCCTCTCCTAAGAACAAGAGGGTAGTGAGATGAAAAAGAAATCAATGTATTGCCTTTATTTATTTATTTATTGAGATGGAGTCTCGCTCTGTGACCTGGGCTAGAGTGTAATGGCTCACTGCAACCTCCGCCTTCCAAGCAATTCTCCTGCCTCAGCCTCCTGAGTAGCTGGGATTACAAGCAGGCACCACCAAGCCCAGCTAATTTTTGTATTTTTAGTAGAGACAGGGTTTCACCATGTTGGTCAGGCTGGTCTAGAACTCCTGACTTCAGGTGATTCATCTGCCTCAGCCGTCCAAAGTGCTGGGATTACAGGCGTGAGCCACCATGCCTGGCCTTTATCTTAATATCTAAATATTGCCTTTAAAATGAAAGACCCTGAGAAAATTTAAAAGAGCATTTTGCTTTTTAGTAAACTGCCATATGGAATCACCACTAAACTGGTGATATGTGACATCAAAGGGTCATGAACTTTTGGACTCCTAGCTTGAGTCCAAAAGAGCTGAGACCTCCATTTGCACAGTAAAAGAATATCTGTTCCAAGTAATTTTTGAGAATAAATGAAATCTTAAAACAAGGTAAGCAGTCCCATTTACAGTTATCATGGGGTATTGAAATAGTTGACCTGGAAGCTGAGTGACTCAGTGCACAGGATCTTTGGGGTCAGAGCACTTGGGAAGTCAGGCTGACCTGGGTAAAAGTCTGTGCTCTGCTCCTAACTAGTGACTATGGTCAGATGCCCTGAGCACCAGTTTTACATTGCTCATATGTAAAATAAAGGAATGGGGAAATTGGACAAATGATCTCAAAACCTCTTCCAGGTCTCAACAATCATATATTTCTTTCCCAGGAAGTAGTCCTTAGGTATTTGTCCTTAACCTGCTTCTGTTTCAACAACACAGCTTTTTGTTTTTAGATACAATATTAAAAAACGTAACAATCATACAAATTGCCATTTTTTTTTTTTTTTTTTTTTTTGAGATGGAGTTTCACTCTTGTTGCCCAGGCTGGAATGCAATGGCGTGATCTTGGCTTACCGCAACCTCCGCCTCCTGGGTTCAAGCAATTCTCCTGCCCCAGCCTTCTGAGTAGCTGGGATTACAGGCATATGTCACCACCCCTGGATAATTTTATATTTTTAGTAGAGACAGGGTTTCATCATATTGGTCAGGCTGGTCTCGAACTCCTGACCTCAGATGATCATCCACTTTGGCCTCCCAAAGTGCTGGGATTACAGGCATGAGCCACTGCACCCAGCTGCACATTGCTATTTTTTAATTCACACTTACTTTACCTTCTCTTAGGGCAAAATCTAACAGAGTTTAAGATATGGTGGAAACTAATATAGAAGAATTTCTCCAATGAAATACGAATAGGATGTTGCTGTTTACACTTCATGTACATTTAAAATGTGCTAGTTTACAGAACAGTAACTCAAACCCAGTATTTGCCCCTAGCTGCTTACACTGGAAGGGAGTGGTGGCAGTTTACTCGAAATGAGTAAGAAAATAAATCAGCTAACAACTCGAGACTACAGCCATGCAGGCTGCCTTTTAAGTTTCTGACTTCTGATTTATTTTTCTTTCCCACCTTCCCATGGCGAAGGGCAGTCAATGAATACTCAGATCAAGTATCTGTCTGGAAAGCTGGCTGTCTTCCAGAAATCGAATTAGGTATGAAAGAAAAGTCTCATCCCTTACCTCCTTAAGCTATTACTCCAACCCTTTCACAGCAGAACACTAGAGTGGGAACGAGAAGTGTGGCCCTTGTGTGTCACCTTAGTTCTTTCGAGGGTATGGTCATATCCACCTGTTTGTGGCATTGTACAAGGAGTCCGTTAAGGTACAAGGGGTGTGAGACCCAGTGGCTGCCCCCAAAGTGCTTGTCACTAGAGCTTCTCTCCCTCACTTCTACTTGGGCTTGACATTTTTCTTTCAGAGGGTTGCCTCCTACTCACTTCTGGTAAAATCTTGGAGCCCTAGGCCTAAGCCTGCTCAGCGTGTGCCTCCTTTACCTCTTTCTCAGGGCCCATTCCGGTGGGACAGAAGTGCTACTTTGGGGATGGACTGAAACAAGTTGCTGGGCTTCCATTGGCCATTGTCACTTGCTTGATGTGAGGAGGCGCCGTGCCTGTAATCTGTAATCCACAGGCCCGGACCTGTAATCTGAAGACACTGCTGTGATGAGAATGGAGGAAGTGCAGGTAACCCCTTCAGCACAATGCGGAGTGAACAGACAAGCTGTGAGCCTTGGGCATTCTCACGATGCTGGTGGAGAGAGCCCGCACTGCTGATGGAGGCTGACAGCCCGGGTTTGAATCCCCTCATTTGTCACATAATCTTGGCAAAGTCTGAAAGCCTCAATTGCCTCGTTTGTAAAATGGGGAGATAGTAGGACTTGCTACCTGGGTTCGGGGCAGCATGGAGGGGCGCATGAGGATTAAGGCAGAGCTCAGCGGAGTGCACTCTAAGGATCCACGAATGTGAACCTTCGTTTTTACTACTGCCTCTGAGGACCCTGCCAACAGACGTGGCAGCTTCAAGCATCCGTGCCCTTAACCGAATGAGTCTCTTAGGCCCTACATGCGGGAAGACTTCCTTGAATTGGCGCGGGAGGCTGGTGAGGGAGTGGAGGACGCTCTGGGACCCTCTGCGGGTGGAGCGGGCGGGGTGGACTGGACCTGGGGCCGGCGCACGGGTCCGCGGCTCCGCTGCAAGGTCTCTCCCGGGGCCCGGGCTGGCGGAGCGCGCGCCCGCGAGTAGGGCCGGGCTGGGGACCCCGCCCAGGCGGCGGCCGGATCCCCGGGAGCCGACGGGGCGGAGAGGAGGGGGGCGGGAGGAGGAGGAGGAGAAGGGGCTGGTCAAGGGAAGTGCGACGTGTCTGCGGAGCCTTTTTATACCTCCTTCCCGGAGTCCGGCGCGGCCGCCGCAGTCCCTGCGTCCTTCGGTCTTTGCTCCCGGGACCCAGGCTCCCCGCAGCCAGCCAGCATGTCGGGGATCGAGAAGCAGAAGACGGTAGGCTTCCCGGCGCCGGCTTCCCTCCCCTCCACCGCGCCCCCCAGGCCCCCGGCACTCGGTCCCACCCTCCCCGGGAGGAGGAGGAGGAAGAGGAGGGCACGGAGGGAAGCAGGAGAGCCAGGTTCTGTGTGGGATTCCCGGGGCAGCCCCTCTCCACCCTGCGAGGTCGACACGCCCGCGAGAGACCCGCGAGCTTCCCAAGTGGGTCCCTATCAAGATCCAGGACCAGGGACAGGAAATCCCCTTTCCTTCTCAGGAGCGCCTCCAGACCCGCCTTCTCTTCTGTAGGACCTCGGAGCAGATCGAGCTGACTCCAGGTCCGCCAGGTCTGCGCGCTGGGGTTTTGTCTGTGGAACTTCCTTGGGGTGGGCTTTAATGACGGATCACAGAGGAAACTGCATTTCTACACTGGCGGGATTTTGCCCTCTAGTTCGATTCTGCTCCCTGTCAGTACTGGGTGGCATCTCAAGTTCAGTAATGAGGGGTGGGGGTGCCCCTCGGTTTGGTGGAGTAAGATGAGGGGACTGTGTTGAGGAGGTGCGGTTTTACCCAGAATTAATCTGAGCTGTCCTCTTTTAATGGGGAATATGAGGGTGTGTCAAAAAGAAAAGTTTCTTTCCCAGCAACGTGGGCACCTGTAAATTTTGCATTCTGAAAAATGGCAGCAGTTCTATTTGTCAATTATACCCCGATAAAGCTGGGGGAAAAAACAACCGAGAGCAGTAATCATAGACTCTTAGAGTTGGAAGGAGCCTTCTAGACAGAAGTGAGGCGACGTCAGATGTGGTCAGTAAGCCTTGATAAATCCCACTCAGCAGTCTGGCCGCTAAACGGACCATCTTCAGCCACCATCCTGCAAGCCTCAGATGATTGTGCTGGTTACTGAATGGGTTGACCTCTCTCTAATAGGTAGACTTGCGATGGGTAAGTAGGAGGTGCCCGATAAATGTTTACTTCTATTCTTATATAATGTATATACCAAAATATCTTTGAGGTGTATTTGTGGTGGGCCGGGGGAGAGGTTTTAAAAAAACAAAAACAAAAACATAAAACCAAGAAGTGGGAAAGGAGTGTGGAGGAGCCATGCAGGGCTAGAAGTGTCACTTGAGCAGCAAGAGAACGGGGTGGGGGCTCTGCGGCTTCCAGGGATCATACTGGACCAGCAGGAGGGTCCAGGATGTAGGTGGCATCAATTTGGGAAGGGACATTCATCAAAATCCAGCTGCCTTTCATAGGAGTAATTTTTAAGTGAGGGACTCTCGGTGTCGTAACATATTTTTAAAATAATAAATGAAAATCACTTGTATGTTATTCCTATTTAATGTGATTAATTTCTGTAAAATCTGAAATAGTGTCTTCTAAATGGCAAGCTGCTGTGCCAGTAGCTTTATATATCAGTGGGGTTTTAATTCCCACCTTCCGGCTTGTATCAAGAATTCCTTCTCAGTTGGGATACGGGGCTTTGTCAAACATTAGAAAGGGCTGGGTGGTCTCTCCTCTTCATGCCTCCAGTTGGCAGGAGCCCAAGAAGAGGAAGGTTTGAGAACAGGGTCATTACAGATCAACTGTGGGGGCTCTACACAGTCAGAAGCAGTGAGAAATTTGAGGGCTGGAGGGTTTGGTTTTTGTATTTACACATTCTGAATCTTCTATTTTTTGTTGGGTGGGTGTATGTGTGTGTCTGTTTTATACAGCATTAAATTAACTCCTGAAATAGCTAACTGAAATAGAACTTTTCTGAATTTTGATTTAGTCTAACACAGTTATAACCCAGGCACCAAGCCAAGTTCCCAAAAGGGCTAGATAGGTACTATTGGTACTATTTACAGCAAGCCAGCTGTAAATGCATATGAAATCTCTCAAGCTTTAAATGTTAATTCAAAATGTGTTTTGAAACCTTGCGGGCCAAAGCAAAATCTGTCCCCTTGTGTGATCTCTGAACTAATCGATTATTTGATAAGTAAGTCTTGACCTAAAGCTAGCTTAGGAGAGAAACTGGGCTGACCTTCTTAGAGACTTATGGGAATCATTGCATTGTTTACTGCGTTGTCAACAGAGGACAGTTAATTCACACAGCAGCCACTACAGTAACTTAAAATATTTGTTGAGCACCTACTGTGTGCCAGGTGGTATACTGGTGGGGGAAGGGGAAAAGGAGATACCTCTTTTCCAGGTTTTTTTGGCCACACTCTCTGGATGAATATTGACTTTCAGTTCAGACCACTCTAGGAAAAGTAGATAGTTTTGGTTTAATTGAAAGAGTGTAGGATGATTTTTTTCATAAGCTTTAGAAAAACTAAATGTTCTTTTATAAAGGAAGGTAGCACATTCCTTCTGTGCTACGCATCTTTACCATGGAAACCAAAGAAACAGCTACCAGTCACATTCATCCCTTCATCCCTTCCACCCCTGACTTACCTCCAACCCTGGCTGCCCTTCCACCCCCGCCCTCTATACACACACATAGACACCCAGGACAGGGAAAGGGACAGGCTGCTTCTAGGGGACTAGAAGAAGGGAAGGCAAAGCCCTGGACCTTTCCTCTTGCATCATTTCCCTGATCAACATTTCTCAAGGCCCACGGACAGTGTTGTTTTGTTCTGGAAACACCCAATCTGAAAACATTGACTGAGATATTAAGTTATTTTCTGAAGGATCAAACAAGACAATGATTACAAAGGAATGAAAAGATACTGAAAACCACAGTGTTCTTCATGGATGTAAGGGATTATCCATCCACCTTTTCCTTATTTATTTTCTTTTTTCTTTGAGACAGTCTTACTCAGTCACCTAGGCTGGAGTGCAGTGGCGTGATCTCGGCTCATTGCAACCTCCGCCTCCTGGGTTCAAGCCATTCTCTTGCCTCAGCCTCACAAGTAGCTGGGATTACAGGCACCTGCCATCATGCCCTGCTAATTACCTTTTCCTTATTTTCAGAACTGTGTACAGTTTGACATTATTTTTCTAGAAGTAGCTACTTTTTTTTTTAGGTGGAGTCTCACTCTGTCACCCAGGCTAGAGTGCAGTGATGCAATCTTGGCTCACTGCAACCTCCGCCTCCCTGGTTCAAGCGATTCTCCTGCCTCAGCCTCCCAAGTAGCTGAGACTACAAGCATGCACCACCATGCCCGACTAATTTTTTTTTTTTTTTTTTTTTTTTGAGACAGAGTCTTGCTCTGTTGCCAGGTGCGAGGTTGCAGTGCAGTGGTATGATCTCGGCTCACTGCAACCTCTGCCTCCCGGGTTCAAGCAATTCTCCTGCCTCAGCCTCCCAAGTCACTGGGACTATAGGCGCGCCACCACGCCCAGCTAATTTTTGTATTTTTTAGTAGAGACAGAGTTTCACCATGTTGGCCAGGATGGTCTTGATCTCCTGACCTCGTGATCCGCCCACCTCGGCCTCCCAAAGTTCTGGGATTACAGGTGTGAGCCAGCGCGTCCAGCCCTAATTTTTGTAGTTTTAGTAGGGACAGGGTTTTGCCATGTTGGCCAGGGCTGGTCTCAAACTCCTGACCTCAGGTGATCCACCTGCCTTGACTTCCCAAAATGCTGGGATTGCAGGCGGGAGCCATGTGCCTGGCCAGAAGTAGTTACTTTTAAAACTATGTAAAGGCACTACCTAAGGCAAGACATGAATTTCTAGATGAGTAACCACTGGAGGGAGGGAGAAACAAGCACTTCCTAGAGGCCAGACATTCAGACATACTGGATTTCATCTCATCCCCACAGAAGCCCTCTTCTCAGGAAACAACTTTGACTTCAAGGGAGGAGAAACACCAGGGGCGGGCACTACTGAAATTCAGATCTGTCCAGCATCAAAACTCACGCTCTTGTATCTCTGAGGATATAACTGCTCTGGCCCATAGTTTTCTCATCTGTAAAATGTGGGTAATAATAAGTTACCCCTTACAATTGTTGTGAGAAGTAAATAACTCCTAAAAATTGTCTTGCACAGTGCCAGACCCGGAGTTAGTGCCTCATATGCCGCAGCTATTTTTTTTTTTTTATTAAACTGTATTGTCACGGTTTGGCATACATAAAAAGAAAAAAAACCACATATACTGTTTTGAAGGCTCATTAGATGACAACAGCCAGAATTTTTGTTTGTTTGTTTTGACACAGGGTCTCGCTCTGTCACCTAGGCTGGAGTGCAGTGGTGCTGTAATGGATTACTGTAGTCTTGACCTCGTAGGCTCAAGTGATCCTCCTGCCCTAGCCTCCCAAGTACCTGGGACTGCAGGTGCGCACTATCATGCCTGGCTAACTTTTAAAGTTTTTTGTTTGTTTTTTGTTTTGTTTTTGTTTTCTGTTTTTTGGTAGAAATGAGGTCTCACTATGTTGCTCTGGCCAGTCTCAAACTCCTGAGCTGAAGTGATCCTTCTGCCTTGGCTTCCCAACCTGGCCAGCCAGAATATTTAATAAGGGAAAAACAAATGCAGAAATATAGAGGTGACCATTTGAATTCTTATTGTGAAAAGCTGGATAGAAGACATTGGCTGACAATTAGTATAGAGGTACCAGAGTATCAGTGAGTTTTTGCCAACAGCTTTGGCCAAGAAAAATAATCCATGCATAAAGTAAATATTGGGCTAACTTCTCTCCACCCTTCCTGCGCCTTCAACTATTCCTACATCTACCTTAAAATTAGTGTTTCTCAGTTCATGCCATCATCATTTATTAGATCATCTGCTTGGACTTTGGTGCAGTTAAAAGATAAATGTGGTTAACTCAGTTATATATCTCTTTGAGATAGTTATCTTTGTCTTTTATCATTTTTCTGTTGATGCATGTGGCTCTATGGTTTGCTTAGGACATAATTAGGCTTAGCTCTAACATGGAACCTTTAGGAAATGAGAGTCTGGGAAAGGCATCAATTGATGTCAGTCTCAGTCCTAGGAGATTTCTGTTTATTTCAAAATCTATCACTAAATAGTAATGGACACTCATTAGACTTTGTGTTTGGAAGTCTTAGGAAAATGCAGAAACTAAAGGTAAATAAACATAAATATAATGCTAGCTCAACTGGTCTTTTAGCCCCTGGGTGATTTCTTCATGTGACACTTGAAACAGTGCATATGCACAGCACCTGACATTGATCCTGGTACAGATTAGGTGTTCAATATTCATTGAATAAATGCATAAGTAAATGGCTACAGAATTCATTAGAGGATGTATTTCCTCTTAGGATTTACATTTTTCCAAGATTCCTCACTCTCTCCTTTTCTCTGTCTTTGCATGCTTGGTTATTTTTGACTGTGTATTTGTCATTACTACTGAAAAATACCTTTCAGAGATTCTTTGAGGCCTAGGATGAATGGCTGTGTTTTTAGAGAGGATTTGCTTTTGTTTCTGCCAGATATCTGGCCCCACTTCTAGCCTAGGACTACTTTAACTTAAATTTACCACTTTTTAAAGACCTAGGTGATGTGAACTTGGATTGCTATTTTGCACCTCCTCATGCTTGTGAATACAGTTTTCCAGGGACCACCCTCCCCTTTTACACTCACTTTCTATGCTAAGACAACTGTCCTTGCAGTCTCTCTGAGTGGGAGGTAGGTTTATTCTGGTTCACCCTTATTTTTAGAGTGCAGTGTTTAGGAGCCCAGCTTAACTTGAAGAAGACCTTTTTTTCTTTTCACTTGAGTGGGTTCTGGGCTTTGGTTTCTGTTCCACCTCTCTCAGTGAAGCTGTCAAAATCAGTTTACTTATGCTTCTCTCAGCAAATATGCCCCTATAAGGATAAAAGTGCCTCGCTGCTTACTTTGCTCTTTGAGTTCCTGCTTTCTTCCAGATTTTGGCCTCATCGTTTCTTCCTATTTTGTCGGCTATTTGTTGTTTTAAATTTTTTTTTAGATTGAGTCTTGCTTTGTCCCCGGGCTCAAGTGCAGTGGCATGATCTTGGCTCACCGCAACCTCTTCCTTCCAAGTTCAAGCAATTCTCGTGCCTCAGCCTCCTGAGTACTGGGATTACAGGCATGCACCACCATGCCTGGCTAATTTTTGGATTTTTAGTAGAGATGGAGTTTCACCACGTTGGCTAAGCTTGTCTCAAACTCCTGACCTCAAGTGATCCACCTGCATTGGCCTCCCAAAGTACTGGGATTACAGATGTGAGCCACCGCGCCTGGCCTGTAGTTTTAAATCAGATTATTTTACATCATTACCAGCATTTATAGTTATTTTCAGTGGAAGCATCAGTCTAAATAACCTAACCCATCACTGCTTGAAATAGAAACTGCCACCTCTTTTAGATTCCTGTGAATCATTACTATCTCTTGTCATACCTATATCTGACCAGACCTGTGTCACTCTCATAAAAGGAGTACTTTATGAACATAGCTAGTCAAAAATATTTCATTTAATCCTTTTTTCCCTAGGATGCACTACAGCATAGAGTGGGGAGTGCTCACCTTGTCTTGGTGGTCTCTGCCTATGCAGACATCCTTAGAGATGTGCACTGTCCTGTCTGATCCTTAGTGTTGGTCCAGTTCAAGTACATTCTTGTCTTAAAGACCCTTTCAGTTTAAAAAGCTCTCCTACTTCTTTCATGCTCTCCTGGGTACCCTGAGGCTGTTTTGTTGCTCCAGCACAACTCTGAGGTTGTGGGGGATGAATTTGGTGTGACTAGTTAAGGTCCTTGACATGTCCCTAGTACTCCCAGGAGTGTGGGAACTAGTTTCCTACTTTGCTGTGACCATGCAGGGACTTGGAGGAGTTCTAGGGGCTGCTGAAACCCACCCTCTTTTCCTCTGAGATCAGAAGCATACCCAATGCCCTCTGCTTGCAGAGCCCTCAGGGCAATTTGGCTTTCCTCTTCCCCAAACTCAGCACCAGGGGCAGGATACTGTTTCAGACTCAGACAAGCACCCAAGCTTGCTTTTCTTCTCTCTCTCTCTCTCTCTCTCTCTTTTTTTTTTTTTTTTTTTTTTTTTTTTTTTTTTTTTTTTTTTTTTTTTTTTTTTTTTTTTTTTTTAGGCAGAATCTTGCTCTGTTGCCCAGGCTGGAGTGCTGTGGCACGATCTTGGCTCACTGCAATCTCCGCCTCCTGGGTTCAAGCAATTCTCGTGCCTTGGCTTCCTGAGTATCTAGGACTACCAGCATGTGCCACCATACCCGGCTAATTTTTGTATTTTTAGTAGAGACAGGGTTTCACCATATTGGCCAGGCTGTCTTGAACGTCTGACCTCATGATCCGCCTGCTTAGCCTCCCAAAGTGCTGGGACTACAGGCGTGAGCCACTGTGCCGGCCTGCTCCTCTTGTAATAAAGATTAAAGCTTTTCAGGAAGGTTAATTGGTTTATCATAAGCATTGGATTTGATACAAATTTTGTCTTCTTGTTCTCTTTTCCTGTCTTTTTGATCCCCAAATTTTTAAAAAACTTACAATAAATTGTCTGGGTGTGGTGGCTCATGCCTATAATCCCACCACTTTGAGAGGCTGAGGCTGGTAGATCACTTGAGTGCAGAGAACCTCATCTCTACAAAACTACGAAAAATTAGCCAGGTGTGGTGGTGCGGGCCTATAGTTCCAGCTATCCAGGAGGCTGAGGTTGGGATCACCTGAGCACTGGAGGTGAAGGCTACGTGAGCCATGATCATGCTACTACACTCTAGCCAGGGTGACAGAGTGAGACTCTGTCTCAAAAAAACCTCAACAAAACAAACAAACAATAAATTGGTGCACAAAATGAAATTTTTTTTCTCTGTGCAAAAGAGCCACTATATTAAAACTTGAAACATAACTTGCTTCTGATGACACTGGTGTATAAAATGGATTCCATCAGTTGACTGATATGACTTCCTTTAAAATCTTATCAGCATCCCTTTCTAGATTTTAAATTTATGACTGAAGTTGATTTTGCTATAATCAACATCGTGCAGGCATGACTGTAATATAAGCATGACAAATTCAATTTGTATAGCATCAAATATTAACTTTTGGCAATAAAAGCATATAGCCCGTGACAATAAAAATTTTTTAAACTGTTACATAGATATGTCAAATGCTGCATCATTAGTAGTGATAATTTCTATGTTAGTCAATATTTGATTTAAATGTCTAGTTAACACCTACTTTGTTTTTTATTGGTTTATTATGAAAAGTATTAATTTTTATCCACCAAGCATCTACATGCAGTCCCATACCATAATTACTTTTTAAAAAATTTTATGTTGGGTATGTGCTTTTAAAGTCATTTGTAGACTTTATGGATTTAAACCACCTAGAAGAAAATCTGAGATTTTTTTTATTTATTTATTTTTTTATTGCATTTTAGGTTTTGGGGTACATGTGAAGAACATACAATATTGTTGCATAGGTACACACGTGGTAGTGTAATTTGTTGCCTTCCTCCCCTTCACCTATATCTGGCATTTCTCCCCATGCTATCTCCCCGCAACTCCCCACCCCCCACTGTCCCTCCCCCCCCCACTGTCCCTCCCCTATTTTCCCCCAACATACCCCAGCGTAT
>PVKP010006391.1:0-83381 GCA_004027715.1 Plecturocebus donacophilus
CCGCGCCGGGCGCCGGCAAAAGAGCCGCGCGGGCCAAAAGAGTCGCGCTGGCGACCTGTGTGGCTTCTCTGCCGGGAGTCTCGGAGTCTGTGGGCAACAAAAATTCGTCGGAAAGTGCGGCATCCACTCGTTCTCTGCACTTTCACTGGGAGCTACATTCCTGAGCTGTTGCTAGTCAGCCATCTTGGATCTCTCTCCTGTACTTAGTATTTTTAATAAACCTATTATTTTAGAATGTTTTTAAATTTGTGGAGATGTGAAGATAGTACAGAGTTCCCATATATCCTGTATCCAATTTCCCGTAGTAACAGCTTACGTTAGTGTGAGACATTTGTCACAATTAAGAATCTATCATTACAATATGTTTAACTAAAATCCATACTTTATTCAGCTTTCCTTCATTTTTACATAATGTTCTTTTTCAGCTCTAGGATCCCATTCAGAATGCCCCATTACATATAGTTGTCATGTCTTTTTAGACTCCTTTTATTTATGACTTTTCCTAGTCACTCGTTTTCTTCAATGACATTGATAGGGTTTTCTTAAAAAATAATTTTTAACTTTTATGGGTACATGGTAGGTGTATATATTTGTGGAGCACATAAGATATTTTGATACAGACATATGATGCATAGTAATCACATCATGGCAAATAGGTTTTCTCTCACCTCAAGCATTTATCCCTTCTTTGTGTTATGAACAATCTATTTTGAGGAGTAATGGTCAAGTATTTTGTAGAATATTCTTTAATTGGCATTTGTCTATTTTTTTTCATGATTAGACTGAGGTTGTGGGTTTTTTGGAGGAAGATCAGAGAGGTAAAGTGCTATGCTCATCACATAATCTCAAGAGTACATAATATCAGCATGTTTTATAATTGATGATATTAACCTTGATCACCTGACTGAGATAGTGCTTTGTTTGTTAGGTTTCTCTACCATAATATTACTCGCTTCTTCCCTTTCCATATTGTATTTTTTGGAAGAAAGTTCAAAGCACATTGTGCACAGCCAATGGAAATTTATTTCTTATTCATTTCACTGTCCAAGGTAGCTATTTCAATGGCTGTCATCTTTTCTTTACCTGTTATTCAGGGACCCAACATTCTTCCATTCTGTTGTTTCTGTAGCCCCTAGAGCTATGTTATCTTAATCTGGCCGGTGTTAAGGAAAAGAGAATGTGGAGGAGAGTGTTTGCTTTTAAAAACCTTGGCCTGAAAATGGCACACATCACTTCCACTTACATTCCATATGACACTCATTCATCTGCCAAAGCTAACTGCAAGCGGGGCTAGGACATATGGTCTAGCTGGGTGCCCAGAAAAAAAGAGGAAATGGATTTCATGAAATTCTAGCAGTATTTGCCACACCACTTTAGAGCACAAAAGGGAACAAACCAACCCTTCCTCCCCACTGTCTAATAATATAGCCATTATTTCATTAAAAAAAGAAAAATAGTAATGTCAGAGCATAATCTTAAAATCAAGGAGTCATATAAACTGAGAAAAAAAATAGCTTCATGGAAAACTTATTTCATTGACCCTATTTGTCTTAGTGTCACTGTTGTGCTATGAACGTTTGTTGAGAACAGGCACTTACTTGCGAGTCTGCATTTGAGAACCCTTTTTCTCTTTATCAGACTCTGCATCATTCCCAGGGTTGTCATGTTTAGAGTGGAATGTCCTTCCTCTGGTTTCCTTGCCTATGACAATCCTACAAATTCCTTAAGTGTTGGATGAAGTGCCTTATCCCAGCCTTCAGACAGAACTGGTCCCTTGCTCCTTGGTGCCATCACAACACTGTGCTTCACTTCCTCATTTATCAGCTCTCCCACACTAGTATTATACATAAATATGTTTCCTGCATCAGACTGGCTGCTCCCTGAGGACAGCAAAGATTTTATTCATATCTTAAGTCCCCAAGCCTAGTTTAACAAATAAATGTGTGTTAGTTCAATGTACCCAGGATGCTGGTTGTGCTGAAAAGTGGTCTTATTTTGTACCTCCTTTCTTTAAAATAGAGCAAAACATGTTCTGGTTTTCCCATTATAAAGGAGATCCTCACTTATGATAGCCAGGCCTTCATGGAGGAGGTGATGTTGAGCTGAACCCGGAAAGGTTGGTAGGACTTGATAGATGGTAATAGACATATAAAATGCCAGTCAGGCTACACAGCTTTCTGTGACACATCTATGTTCAGGGTATTTTTTTCAATAGATGGTCAGGTCTCCTTGAAACTTCTGTAATGCAGGATGTTCATTTTCACATATCACAACATAATTAAAACACAGACTATTGGGCCTGTTCTGGTACCACTCTCAGAGGTGGGTGCTCAGAGTCTGATGCTCATTACCCTGAGCAGGAGTTACCAACCTGAATCCCCAGGGCTCCAACAGAGGAATGGCTCCACCAGGGCAAAAGAAGTGTTTAATTACAGGTACAGAAAGAGGAGCACGAAGAAAACAAACAATCGTTTACAGGCACTAATGACTAAGCTGCCATGCTTCTCATTACCAATAAAACCTTGACTTCTTAAAGGGAATTTATCAAGCTTATTAGAAGTAAAATATGAATTGTAAGACAGTTACCCTCTTCCTCTCTTCTATCATTTTCTATCCTCTACTTTTAGCCCACTGTTTACTTTAGTGGCTTTACAAGCTCAGTTAATATTTTACTAAAGCAAAAGCTAGAGACATATTCTTTTCTTAGAATTCTTCTTTTACCTCCCTTATACTGTGTCCTTGATTTTCATAGTTGAAACATTAGACTTGAATTAGGCTGTACATTTTATGGGTTTTCTAGTTCATATTCTCTCATCATTCATGTAAAATTTGCAATAATCATAGTTAGGGTAGTACTGTTTTTTATCTTACCATATAGATAAAAAAAACACTTGAAATTCAGATGTTAGGTGAGTCACTCAGGGCCACACAGCATTTGTGCTTCAAATCTATAGGTGATTCTACCACATCAGAAGCCACCTGTCAGCCAGGAAGCCAAAGGCGGAGGCACACAGAGAGTTGTTTGCAGTGACGTTAGCTAGCCACGTGTTTCCCTGACTTGTCCATAGTTGTGGAATTGGATGAACCTACAGAGGAAGTGCATTGAAGACAAATCCATTTTTCTGTTTCTGCCACCACTCAAAGCAGAGGATTCTAATGTGCTCAAAGTGAATAGAGACTCATACGAGGGAACAATCATTCAGTTTAACTTCCAGATTTTTACCGATGAGGACTTTGAGGCCCACAAATTTAAATAATTAAATTTATTGGCCGGGCACGAAGGTTCACAACTGTAATCCTAGCACTTTAGGAGGCCAAGGCAGGCAGATCACGAGGTCAGGAGTTCGAGACTAGCCTGACCAACATGGTGAAATCCCGTCTCTACTAAAAATACAAAAATTAGCTAGTTGTGGTGGCATGTACCTGTAATCCCAGCTACTCAGTAGGCTGAGACAGGAGAATCGCTTGAACCCAGGAGGTTTCAAGTGAGCTGAGATTGTGCCACTGCACTCCAGCCTGGGCAACAGAGTGAGACTCTGTCTTAAAAAAAAAAAATGAATTTATTTAACTCATAAAGACAGTACAAACCTGTTAATTAGAATGCCTAATTTCCAGTTCAGTTCTTTTTTCATTAGCCTGCTCCCTCATTCCCGATTTTCTTGACATCTCTTTTGCTTCTTAGGACTGCTTTGAAAAAGATGTGTTAACAGAGGCATTTCCCCATATTCCCAAATAATGTGAATGTGATCAAGTCACATGTGTGAAAGTCCCAACTATAGACACTTGTTATAGTGTGTAGGCCAATTCCCAAAGAAATAATCACATTAAATGCTTAACTAGAATTCTCCTTTAGACATAAACATCGATACATGTATTCAGTGTAACACACAGTGCCTACCATATTGTTTGGCCGAAAAAAGACAGTCTTGGTAAACATTCGTTGAATAAATGGATGAAAGATGAAGTTGACTAGCTTAAATTCAGCAATTGTCCTTCTGAGGATACTGTGTTGCTACTTTAGCAATCATATGATTTCCATCTTTACCTCAATTTTTATCACCAGAAGCAGCATTTTTCTTTTTCTCCTCATTTTAATGAAATAATTAGGGCTATAAGTGCACTAGAATAATTCATTTTTACTCAACAATAGAGACAAAAATGGTGATGCGGTGGAAACTAGATTGTTGCTGGCAGCCAGCACTGCAATGAGAAAGCTTTATATATTTATATTAGCTGATGCACAAAAATTCAAATGTGTTATACAAAGGTTAGTTTGAAGGTATTTGTGTTTAGAGAGTTTTTAAAAGTTGAGCAATCCTGGCTGAAATACTTAGAGAAATATATATGACTTGACTTTTTTTTTTGTACTAGAGAAATGACCTTTGGAATACTGAGGCTCCTCTCTGGTGAAGTATTTAGTGAAGGTGAAATTTGCATTTCCACATATTTCCCAGTGACATCTCATGGCCATGGGAGTTTTGCTATTGCCTGTGGTTCTCATCCAAACTATTCTCTGTGGTTGAACTTGATTACAAATTCAAAACCCAGGAGCTTCTGATGGACACCTGACATCCTGCAGAAATAGAAGTCTTATGGACCTGATTATGACTGCTAGAAACTTTAGTAATTACAGAGGCATTTTGGCCTAAACAATAATTCTGGAATCGACTATAAACTTGGTGAAATCTTGTAGTTAGACACCAGATGCACAAGGGAGCAAAATAATTCACTTTTTAGCATGTCTCTGTATTTTCCTAATCATAATTAGCCTTTATTTATTTGCATTTAGTTTAGTGCTAAAAGTGTTATGGATCTACCTCTAAATGGAAAAAAAGCATAGATATGTTACTGAAATACTCAACTCCCAAACACATAATTCAATATTGAAGCTATTGGCATTTATGTATTTACTTACAGGATTTTTTAACAATTTGTAAGTGTGCATTTTTATAAGCCAAATAAAAATTTGAATAATTATTTTGTTTTGCAGAACCCCAGCTGAAAGGGATTGTGACAAGGTTATTCAGCCAGCAGGGATATTTCCTGCAGATGCACCCAGATGGTACCATTGATGGGACCAAGGACGAAAACAGCGACTACAGTAAGAAACATTTGCTTCTTATAATCTGATGACAAATCAAATGTATGGCCCAGTGTATCTTATACTTAAAGCATTGCCAAACTGCCTTACCAAACTATGGCTTTCAAAGTATTTAACTATGAATAAGCTAGTGTCTTTTCCTTTATCCTTCTTGCTATGATTTTCTACAGCAAAGACACAGTTTATGAGAGAGGTTATGCGCTTAAGAGAAGATAAGAGGCTTAAAGGTATTCCATTTGGTCACTGGGCAAGAGTATATAGTGTTTTTAGGCAAGATGATGATAAACACCCATAGGAACAATACAAGCATATCTTCCAACACAAGATGGTGTTTAAATCCCAGAACCAAGTGCTTAACAAGTTATACTTCAATAATGAACAAGTTATATATTTCTCAGAACACCATTTCTGACAGACAAAAATTACTTGTTAGGGTAAACACTGAGTATATGCACATATATATGTATAAATAACATATATGTTATTTTATGTTAAAGGCAAAATTGCTGATTTTAAAAGAAAAATATATTTGAATATTGTGACTATATATAGAATATATAATAAAATAAGATAATGAACACTGATAGACCTGAAATGAAATTAAATAATTTTGGGGGGGAAAATAAAAATGCTGAGCATTCAAAGATTAATAACAATATCTCTGGAAATAGTTTTTAAGTAATCTAACTGTAGAGTTGACAAGTTCAAAAACTAAATGCAATCATCAAGGTATGACAAATGAATTTGCAGTCTAGAAGAATTTCAGATACAAGCTTCAGAAGCAAGAATGACAGCTCTTGTATCTTTCAAATTTTGCATAATCATATATGGATAACTGAAGGCAAATTTATGTCATTCTAAAATTATGTACAATGCCATATTGTTTTCCTAGTATTTGTCTGTCTTCACTGCCAGATCTTTAGCATTGAACACACAATAAATGCTCACTGATATCTGTCCAAACAAGTTGTGATTCTGATAGATGTGATTTTGTGATCAGGCTAATTACCAAACAGCATAAAGTAATTTAGGAAGCCAGATATTTTATAGTGAAATGTCTTTTAAATTGATATGAAATATTTGAAGAAAACTTCAAAATCCCTAATGAATGAAAATGCTCTTGTCCTCCCTTTCTAAGTTATCTGTTCAGTTAACATTACACATATAAAATATGATTTACAATTTAAAAAAAAGACCTTATTATAGAAAATTTCATTTCAGTTTTCTTGCTCTCAGTTTTTTTTTTTTTGCTAAGTTGTTGATTGGCTGATTTTGGTTTTAATTGATAGTTTGTGTTTCTGTGAAAGCATTTTTTAAATAATTAAAGCTTTCAATTAAGTTTAGAAGAATCAGGATACTTTCTCTTCATATATTCTCACTTATTGCATCTGTACATGAAGGTAGGTTTAGTGAGGCTACAAATATAGATGAAATAGTCAGGGAACCACTTAGTTGTGTCACTTATCTGCATTAAGTCCAAGATATTACCAGTTCTCAGAGTGTTTTTTTTTTCCATAAAATGAGATGGCTGGAGATGATGATGATATATCAACATTCCTGTCAGCACCGTCCATCTAACTTTTAAAAAAATTGAAAAATTATAAATTGATGAAGATAGAATCAATCCCCAAGAAACCCATTAGCCATATTTATTCTACAAAATGCTACCTTAACCCAGCCAACTATTTTGCAAATGCATGACATTTATCATGGGACAGAGAGACAGAAGGATGGAAGTGCAAGTGTGGGGTCAAACTAGGACAAATCCTTCCTTTACTCTTTCTAGGAAAATAATTGACAATGCTTGCTCTGCTGATGCTGTGTCAACTGTTAGTGTAAGTCTACACCTAGGTATACATTTGTACCTTCCTCCATACATATATATCTTAGCATAATGTCATTATGCATACCACACACAAACACATACACACACCAAAGAGCATGCATTGTGTCAAATATGTACTTTAAAAAATTCTCTGAACTCATAAATTTAAACTAATATTTTATTAAGATAAACTACTGAACATACTTTTTAATAAATTGGTTTTAAAATTAGGTGTACAAAATATAAAAATTAACACAAGTTTATCTGGATACTTAGCACTGGCTTTAAAATTAATTAAAAATATCAATATGTTTGAACCCCCTTGTTGTGATATCCCTGATGGAATATTGCTTTCCTTCATTATCAGATATAACTCCCTGGAATTCTGTATATCTCATATACATGTAATTTAAGAAAAAAGTTTAATTCATAATATTGTTTTGCATATTTTAAAATATTTTATGTTAGAATATTATCATAAATATATTTTATGTACTTTAATTTCCCAATATTATGGTTGTGAGGTTTGTATTTGGTAATATATTTGCTTTATTTCTTTCAATTTTTGTAAAATATTCCACTGTATGAATGTACACAGACATATTTATTCATTTTCCTTTTGGTGTATAATTATTGTTTCTATTTTAAGGCCATTACAAATAGTGCTGCTAAGATCTATCTTATAAATGTTGAAGACTCCTTCCTTAATAGTCCTTTAAAAATTACACTTCTCACCTTGGAACTCTCTATTTGATATGCTGCTTTCTGAAATACATATTGTTGCTGTTTATTTATTTTTGATCTTCTTTCCCAGAAGAATGTATGTTTCATGAGTGAAAAGATTTTGATTGATGCCTCATGCATCATTAGAATCTAGAATGAATGGTCTCTAATACATTGTTAGCACTTAATGCAAAGTGAGTGCATGAATGACTAGATGAATGAATGTCTCTATCAATATGTACAAAAGTTTGTATAGGTCATTGGCTAAAATACGGTTAACCACATATTTTTTAACTTAAAAAATCGTTTAAGACTTCAGAAAAATTACAAGGTAATAAAAGTGAGTTCCTTTATACTTTTTACCAATCTTCCCCTAATGGTACCATTTTATATAACATTATAATGATCAACATCAGAAAATTAACACCAGTCAGTACTATTTACAGAGAGCTATAGCTTTTATTAAAATTTTACCAGTTTTTCAACGAATGTGCTTTCTTCTGACCCTCTCCCTACATATTTTAATGAAGAATATCAAATAAAAACAAATAATTTTACACTTACTTTGTCAGTGGGGGTTAGAAGCAAAAATATCAGAGAAGGATCTAAATTCTACTCATGTCTTTTATAGAAAAATTACAAGCCTCTCAGTTGTTAAAGTGTCTTTTCTTTCTCTACTTTGTGTGTGTAGGAGTAGAAGCAGTTGATTGTTTGAAAAAAGAATCTTGTTACTATGAACATCTGTGAGAAATGTGTTGTTTGGTTCACTAGACATCATTAGGTCTAACCAACCTTACCATAGTATCTTGCACGGAATTGATAAAGACACCTGTTCTTTTGTTCGTGAAGAAAAGACTAATTATATGTGATTGAGTACAAAATACAAATGGATTTGTCGGCAGTAACAGATAGTAATCTCTGCAAATATAATGATAAAAAATGCAAAACTGTGTTGGAACACTAGAACGAAAAAAGACAATGGCAGTTTGCAGGGTATTAATAGGAATATTTTACATAAAATTAAAAAGCTAATTATTTTGTTTCCTGAGTTACCATAGAACAAGAGGTCAAAAAATGCTAGGGAGAAAACAATGACGATATAATAACCAAATGTATTGTTCTCTTTACCTCTGAGCAATAAAATATTAAGAGCCATTTGTCTATGGAATTGGCTACCTGACAAGTTAGTACAATGATGAGACTGGAGATATTCAAGCAGATGCCATTCTGGCACTTGAGGCAAAGGGAAGGGTTTATAAGGAAACCCCCTTGGTGTGGGAGGAGGAAGCAGAGTGGTGGTGGTGGAGTTATGGTTTCAGAACTCAGTGACTATTAAGGTCTCCTTTAGTCCTGATATTTTTTTAAAAATTATTTTGAATAGGTAAAATAAGTGCATGGTACAAAATTGCAAAGGCACAAAAGGGCATATAGTTGAGAAATAGCAAAACAGTCTCAGAGCCAGAAGGTGGCTTGGCACCCCATAGAAGACTTGATCTCCTTCTATTGAATATAGACAACTTCACCACATTTGAAATTAGACAAAGCCACTGAGACGTGATGGGTCAAGGTAAAAGCAAGACTTTGTAATCATGTCTGACCACAGACAAAACCAAAAATGTTTCCTAAACTACAAAATGACTAAAGATGTCTCTGTCCTAGATTATGTGAGTGGCTGCTGCTTCTTTACCAAACACAGCTTTAACCTTGCTCTGTTCTTCTTGCCTTCTAGAAAAGAATTACTAAGATAGTAGCCATAGAATTACACCCACATCCTTAGAGCAGACAATCTGGGGCAGATCTTCATTTCTTTGAGCCCTCCTTAAAAGCACTTGACACACACCCAAATCCTATAAATCTTTTCTTGCATTCTCTTACTAAGACACCCCAGTTCTGCTCTGGTGTGTATTTTTCCTCCTTGCTGAGAGTTGTTAAAACAAACTTTGTTCAACCATGGGTGTCTTTCTGATATTCATTGGAAGTCATTGACACAGTCCAAAGCAGTTTTCTTTCACACCCCTTCATTGCCACCTGGGCACATTCTTGGTATTTTCCTGATACAGTCTGTGCACTTATCAACATGTGCAATATCTATCCATCCACCCCTCTGTCTATATCTATCTACTATATTGATTTATCTATTCAGCACCTTCTTTTAACTTAAAATGTATATCTGCAAGATTTTTCCATATTAATACGTATTTAAATAGATAATTTAAATACCTAATTTCCTATAGGTATTTTGCTAATACAAACAATGCTATAAAGAATATCCTCCTCTATAAGTCATTTTTCATATGTGCAAATGTATTTATAGGATGGTTACTTAGAAGTAGAATTGCTGGGCCAACGATACGTGCTTTCTTCATTTTGAAAGATATTACCTAATGGTTCTCCCTTGTGCAAGTTTACTCTAAGACTGTCTGTTTCCTTATCATCTAGTCAACAAACTGTATTATCAAACTTTTGGTTCTAGCTAGTTGCAGTGGCTGACACCTGTAATCCCAGCGCTTTGGGAGGCAGAGGTGGGCGGATCACCTGACAGTCGGGAGTTCTAGACCAGCCAGGGCCAACATGCTGAAACCCCCTCTCTACTAAAAATACAAAAATTAGCTGACTATGTTGGCACATGCCCGTAATCCCAGCTACTCAGGAGGCTGAGGCATAAGAATTGCTTGAACCAGGGAGGTGAAGGTTGCAGTGAGCAGAGATTGTGCCACTGTACTCCAGCCTGGTGACAGAGCGATACTCTGTCTAAAACAAAACAAAACAAAACTTGGTTCTTTGTTACCTTAAAATATAAATTTCAATTTCTCTTTTTAAATTATGAATTAGGTTGAACAATTATTTAAGGGTGATCTATACTTCCTTTCCTATGAACTGTCTGCCTATATCTGATTCTATGAAATGTCCTTTTATATTTTTAAAATATCTGTATTTAAAAAATCAGTTCTTTGTTGTGATTTACCTTTTTTTATTTTGCTAATTCTGTTGCCTTTGTTTTTTCTTTTTTTGCCATGCTTTATTCTTCTTTGTTTTATTTTAAATATGCTTTCCTGCCCTCAGCATTTCTTTCCGATTTAAAAAGGCTGTATTTATCTAAAATTATTAAAAAAGTCTCCTATGTTTTACTTTAATAACATATTCTTTCTTTTTTTATATTTGATATTTAGTTAATCTGGAATTTACTTCTTAAGATTCAGTCTGGATGTCTAATACTTTATGTTTTTATCAATTATGAATACAAATACAGTTTCTTTAGATTTTATGAATGTGTTAAATTCACTATGAGTTAAGCATCAACAAACATTTCAAAACGGTCTGTGTCTGATTTTCAGAAAACCAATTGGAAATGTAAAAGTTTAGTCATTCAGTTAAGTTTTCTATACAATACCAAATATATGATAATTTAATACCACCAGTCACAAGTATATAGACACAGCCAAAGTCAGCAGAAGCTTTTATTGCTAAACTATGAACAGAAGTATGATCCAAATGGTTAGTTGGGGGAAGTTATGAATGAAATCTTGTATTTCTTATTATAATAGCATGCAGGTACTACAGAATATTATGCAAATGTTCTAAATTTGCTAGAAATGTGTTTTCATTGACTGTGTTTTAATTTTAAAGATAGTGCCTCCAAATAATATTTGTGGAAAATTTGACCAAACACTAATTATTTTCTTGAGTGGCTTACCCCTTTACATAAACTCATAAGGGAATAACTCCCCCAGATATTTTAGCCTCAATTCCGCACTTTCTTCTTGACCTTATATATATTTTTGGTCATAAGACTTCTGTTCCCATGTATCATTCTGATCAGTAAAGCAAAATATAAGTCATTTGAAATTATATTCTTTTCTGTTTGCTCTGTGACTTTTTATGGGCATATTTCTAGGTAGAACACGTAGTAGTTAAGAATCTTATTGGAGCTACTTAACCAAGTGTATTCCTAGAAAGAGCTGAGGACTGAAGTTTTCTTTGATCTGTTTTTGGCTCTGTGTGATGACTAGTGCTTTGACCTTGAGCAAGTAATGTAAACTTTCTTTGATTTATACAAATTCGGATAGCACAAAATTACAGGACCCAAGAATCGCTAAGCTTTTGACAGTCTTTTATTTACTTCTGATATAGAAGTAAAAGTATACTCAGAAAAACTGATTGACAGCTTCCATTTCCCTAAATACCCTTTGTTCTGAAAGGTATGTTACCAGCAGGAAAGAAATCCCTGTGTGATATTCTCAGGGTGTGTTTAAAGATCTAGAGTTGCACACATAATTGGTAGAACCAGAATTTGAGTCCAGGTGATCTGACTTGAGATTTTTTTGCCTTTGGATTAGTTATTTAACCCCTCTCAGTCTTAAATTTCTCATTTGTTAAATCACAATAATAGTATTTAGATCACAGGACGGTTGTGTAGATTAAATGGGTGGATTCCTGAAAAGTGCTTTAAGCAGTACTTAGAACACAGTAATTCTTAATAAATGTCATCTGCTGTCATTATTTTAATCAACAGGGATGAAAGACCCCTTGTTTGCAAGGAGCTCATCCACAGTGACCATTTTAACAGAAATAGAATTCTTAGCAGTGGCAGCTATTGTTATACGGAAAATTTTGAAGGTGTTTACACTGGTGGGTATTGAAGTGTAAGTCAGTAATCACATAAAATGTCTAGTTCCTAGACCAGCAGCATCTACGTATCTGAGAATTTGTGAGAAATACACATTTTCCAGCATCACTCCAGACATGCTGAATCAGAAACTGTGAGGCTGGGGCCCAGAATTCTGTGTTTTGACAAGCCATCCAGATTATTTGGATGCATTGCAGCAAGTACAACTGGCATCTTTCCTCTGCCCCCAGGATTTGAAGTGCTCACATTTGCTAATGAAGGGAATCTCTGTTCTGGGACTGCAAAGCCTGTTTCTATGGGGATCTGACTCCTAATTTAATGGGAAAGTAGAGGTCTGTAGGCACTGAAATTCAAACTTTCTATTATCTTAAACATGTGTGAAATCCATTACATTTTGATTTATTACCTGAAGAGAGCCAAGGCTCCATTCTGGACAGATACATGATGAAATATAAATTTGGAGGATTACAAAAAAGAAAAAAATATATATATGTAGTGATATAGATAAGCCTGTATCACAGAGTTGGATGTCTTGGAGCTTTTACATATCTAAATTTCTTTCACTTGCAACGTCTTTGCCAATCTTATCCACCTGGCAAGCCATGCTCACCCTTCAGAACCCTCCTCAACTCTTGCCGCTTTTGTCCATGTGAGGTCTTCTTTAGCCATCTTGTCTCAACTGCTGCCCCCATACAAAACCCCACACTCACTCACTTTACTCTACTGTATTTGAGGCTTATGCTTATGTTTATAGCTGCACAAGTAGCATTGTACTGCAATTCCTTATCTGCTTTTGTGTTTTCCCTATTAGAGTATGACTTCCTTATTTGCCCTTCTGCCTAGCTGAACAATGTAGATTTTCCAAAATCCCAGGAGCTGCAAATATGTTACATTTAGCTGGCACGCTTGGGGAGCGGGGAATGATTATATTTAAGAAATAGATCCATCTACTTTTCTCCCACATTTTCTTCCTGCCTGCCTAGGCCCTGAAGATTTTTATGTTTGAGATACCTGTGGCTTTCACTCAATGTTTGTTAAATCAAAATAACAGAACACAACTTTAAAGGAACAACATAAATCCCTTAAATATCACCAATTGTAAGACAAAGTGGCTTGGGCTGTGAGTCAGACAGCCTGGTTTCCAGTCCAGGTTCTTTCTCTAAATAGCTGAGTGAACTTATTTAAGTCCCACAGACTTTCTGTTCCTTGGTTTACTTCCCCCCTCCCCTCCCCACCATTTCTCCTCTGAGGAATGAATCCTTTGTTTTCTACTCTGTAAAATGAGGTGTTTAGAAAAGATAATAACCAATATCTCTGATAGATCTGAAATTTTCCAAGCCTACAAGTTGACAGTGATTTTTGTTTTCATCTTCAAAAAAATGGGAAACTTTTTATTTTAAACACATTACAAAGGAGTGAAAACTTGTAAGAGCGAATAGTATAGTAGTTTTTGCACGGAATTGGAAAACAGTGGTGGATTCACCTCTACTTCTAATGTGTATGTATACAGATTTCAAGCACTTCTCAATACCCCTATTGTCACTCCCTAGTCCAAGCTACTCTCCTCTTTCTGTGGACTTTTGCAATAGCTCTCTAACTGGTCTCTTTACTTAAGTCTTTCCCCCTTCAGCCTATTTTCCACACAGCAGCCAGAGTGTCCCAGTTAAAAGATAAAATGAAATAAAGTCACTTCTTTGCTCAATCCCTTTCATCACATATTATTCAGAGTAAAAGTCAATGACCTTTTTCCTATGACCAATAACATTTTATATAATCTCAGCCATTGCTTCCTTACTTCGTCCCTTCTGTTAGCTCTCCTCTTTCTTTCCACTGGCCTTCTTGCTATTCCTCAAACATACCAACCATGTGCCTGCCTGAAGGCATTGGGACCAGCTATCCCCCTCTTTCTGGAATGTTCTTCCAAATATCTAAATAGCTCAATTCCTCATAGTCTTTATACCCCATTAAAAAGAGAAGCCTTCCAGCCTGGCCAATATGGTGAAACCCTGTCTCTAGTAAAAATACAAAAATTAGCTGGACGTGGTGGAGTTCGTGTCACTGCACTCCAGCCTTGATGACAGAGCAAGATGCTGTCTCAAAAGGAAAAGAAGACTTTTCTCAAAAATATCTTTTTCTGGATAATCTATATACATTTCAGTCCCTATCCTCAATATTTCAGTCCCCTTTGGCTACTTGAATTTTGTTTTCTTCTTTAGAACCCTTACCACTATCTAATGTACCTACTTGTTTTATTATGTCTTCTTACTACTAAAATATTACTTATATATACCACACAGTTTTTTCATTCTATCCTACACTTGCTTTTGTTATTTCTTCCACTAATTATGCCATCTTCTAAAAGCCTTTTGTCTTTGAAACCTATTTCTGATTTAACTGTACATTCTACTGTTTTCTCTGAACAAACTGCACGTCTTATAATTTAATGCTGTTTCATCTGTATGTATTTATTGGCTATATGACTAGCTGACTTCTTTTGGTTATGAACTGCTTAAGGACATTGATTATACCTGCTTCATCTCAGGGTTGGCCTGTAATAAGCTCTTAATAATGAGTAAGGCCTTGGTAATGGATATGGGTAAGTTCATTGATAGTAGCAATAGTATAATCATTATGTCATTGAAACGGAAAGACTTAATTAGAATGTAATCTTCATGGGGGCAGTGAACTTTGTCTGCATTTCACACAGTTATGTCTCCAACACCTAAAAGAATAGCTGGCACATATTAGGTATTCATAAATGAGTGAAAGTCAATTCAAAGAATAATGCCATCAGAAATGAATATGACTTTTTGTGACAATGTCCAGCTTAAAAAATTAATGCTAAATGGATCATGCTTGCATTTTGTTTTGAGAATGACAGATAATTTAAGAGAATTCAAGGGTTTAATAAGGAAGTCATTGTCCATTATGTAAATGAGAAGAAAATTGAGTATGCTTAGTCTGGAAGAGTGAATTCTATAGCAATAGTAGCAAAAGAAGATGCTTTCACAGTGTTACATATATTCTGAAAATGTTACATGAACATATATATATTCATGGCGATGATTATAGAGACATCGTTTTCTGAAAATATGTAAATGGTATATTTGCTCATAAGAGAGAGAGTCATTGCTTTTATTATTCATCTATGGGCAGCAGTGTAAATTTAAACGTATGTTTCAGGAAAAAGAAAATATACACTCAGGTGTTTTAAGAATAAGAAACTAAAAACAGAGGGTTTCTCGAAGTAGTGCAAAGGGGTATTAAAGTTTTGATGAATGAGAATTATAGATTATTTTAAGATTTCTAAAACCATTACCATACTTTGAGGCTCTAAAGTGAGAGTTGATTTGCCCCATGTAGAGTAAGTAGAATTCAATTCTACTGTACCATATCCTGTGCTCTGTCTTCAGCATAAGGTATTGATTGCAGGGTTGTATAGATTTGTCCGTATTCTTAGTGAATTGCAGTGGAGTTTCTTATATGTCACTGGTTTGATAAAGCACTATTTTTAGCCACTGACTAAGTAAGGTATAAATTATAAATGTATGCTCATATGGGTTAGCATTTTTCAGGGCATACTACCATGAAGCATAAAGAAGAACTACATATTTGGAATGGAACATTTGGAAAATAAAATGGTCATGTGTGTAATAAGCATTATTTCTTAATCTTTGACTTGGGGACATCAGATAATAATAACTAATGTTTACTGAATACTTTCTAAATGGTTAGTACAGGTCTGAGAAGTTTTGAAATTGTACTCAGTTCTTGTAATAACCCTACAAAAGGTACTATAATCATTTCTATTTTGAAGATGAGTAAACTGAGGCACAGGAAGGCTAAATCATTAGTTCATGGCTACACAGATATTAAATAATAAACCCAGGATTTGAAATCAGCAAGTTTAGTTCAAATGTTAGTACCTTCATCCAGTTTACACTGTATCTTGAATTTATGTTTCTTGGTTAATATTTCTCAGTGGATAATAAACAATTTCTTAAATCATACCTCTGCATTCTTCAGACGCTTTTAAGAGACGTTAAGAAGGGAACATGGTTTAGTTCTAAAATATTATGGTGGTTTACTTTAGACAGGCTAAACAGTGAACTTGCAAGGATTTTTCTTCAATATATTTGATGTATTTAAAATGTAAAGTAAAACATTTTTTAGAGGTAGTAAATCATTATACATTAATTTTAAAGATCTTAAATAACCTGGTTGCATATTTCATATATCTGATAGGATGTGTGTGTTTGTATGTGGATATATATTTTCATGTATTATTCAACAGCCTGGATAGAGTAGTATTGAACAGACATCCAGTCAAGATCTAGCGAGGTTGCACTTAGTACATCTGCTTCCCTTGATATTGAGTGTGAATGTGGAACACATACCTATGTCAAGCTATGTACAGCACTATTAAGCCCACTCCATAGTATTATAATTGAATTTTTAAAAATATCCTAAAGAGAATTCCTTCCTCCTTGCTACTTAGGTATAAGCAGAAAACATTACTGTTATTGTTTCTATAGTATATACCAGGGATCATTTCCCATACTTGAGGAAGCAGAACAGTGTTATGAATAGCCCATAGGATTTTAGGGACAGACAATCATGGATATTAATAAGGGTATCTCCACTTATAGGTGGATAAACTCGAGGAGTTAGTTTAACACTTTAAAACCAGAGTTTCTCATCTGGAAAATGGGAATAATATGTAGGAGATTTAAGTTAATAATATCAAAATGTACCATTATGGTAGGAGGTGCCTTGGAAAGTCTCAGCAGGAGATATCAATGCTGAAAAGTGATCAGGAGCAATTTCAGGAAAAATGAAGGGCTTGAGTAGAGCTTTGACAAATTGGGTAGGAAGCCATTTTTGAACCACATTGGTAGTTTTAGCACTCTTTTAGGCCCTAGAACAACCTTCTTTTCTTTAGGAGAATTGATCAAAGTCTAATTTAGATAAGATTAACCTCCAGTGCACTTGAAGTTTCCCTCTGAAGGAGTTGGAATGTACAGTTACATATGGTCTTTTCACAGTCTTTGACACTACTGATGATCTGAGCAGAAACATCCTACTGAGATGCAAAGGAAGACAGCAGCCTCTCCTCATAGATCCAAGTTCTCTAGAACAACGGCTCTGAAATCTTTGTTTTTGAATCAATATGTCTGGAGTGGGGCCCACACATTGAGAACCAAGACCACAGTACTTCTCAAACTTTAAATGCATTGTAATTGTGTTAAAATGCAAATTTTGATTCAATAATTTTTGGATACAGCCTGAGTTTCTGCCTTTCCAACAAGCTCCAGATGACGAAGATGCTGTTCATACTTTGAGCAGCAAGGTTTTGTTCATTGACTGGTAACATTTGGGAAGAAGCAGTATCGCCTGTGAGCTTGCTAGAACTATGCCAGGCTATTGAATATTAAATTGTTTCTCAACAATGAAACATACTGGAATAATCTGAGGAGTTAAAAAGTACTTGTCTTCAATTCCAGGGATTTTTATTTAATTATTAGGAGTGTGGTCTGGACATTAGAATTTTTAAACCCTTCAGAGGGTTGTAGTATGCAGCAAAGTCTGTGAACCATTAAGCTAAATTACCTCTGGAGAGTTGTTTATTTTTTCTTCAATTTTTAAAGTTTGCATTCCAAATTTACATTATTATAACTTTGAGCCAAAGTTATACAACAAGATATTGATTTTAAAGTAAAGTACAAATCATTGCTGTTTTATGGAATATTTCATGCTACTTTATTATAAAAGGAGGCCCTCAAGTAGGAGATGACCAACCAATGGCTCAAGTGCCCCTTCCTGTGTCCACAGCAGACGTCATTAAATTCTCACAACAGTCATTGTGGCCTGGCTTCAAATATCTCCTTAAGACATTGTTTCAAGCAGCTACAACCAAATGATTGCGTTTTCACATATGCCTGCCTTATGCATGCTTTATTTTCATTAATGCCAACACATTGGAGGCCAACTGCATTCTAGTTACTGGGTTAAATGAATCTGATATAATTCCTACCTACTAGCTGTCCCCAGAGTGTAAGAGGTTTTACATTTTAATGTAAAATAAGAAAATGCACAGTGTCACAGGTACTACCAAGTGATTAGAAGACTTGCCAGATATCAGAGATCTAACAGATCCTCAAAAGCCAGGGTGATCAACAAAGGTTGGTTTAAAATTAATTCTTGAAAAATAGGAACAAAATAAATTAATTAAGATGAGGACAGTGGCGTTTCAGGTAAGAAGGCACAAAATCAGGAACTGGCGAAAGCTCCTGCCATGTTGGGGAAAAATTAACCCACCAGTTTGCATGAAGCATAGAAATTATTTGGAAGTATCATGGGGCCATATTTTAGAGTGCCTTAACTGATGCTTAGGGGAATTTCAGCTTTATATTGTAGAAAATGGGGAACAAATGAAAGTTATTGAACAATGAGTGAAATGCAGTACTTTAGAAAAATTTTCTAACTGGAGATTTTAGTAGACATGGGTGGAATGAGAGATTTGGAAGCAGAGAATAAGGAGGAAAAATCTCGTTTTATTTTTCAAGGCCTTTTTTATCCCTTCATTTCTAAAAACCAATCTTTCTACATTATGTTAATTTCTAGAGATCATTTAATATTTTTGGAATGAGGCAGTCGTATTTTCTTATTTAGGGATTAATGATAACAAAGTGCAAAGCTTTGCTTGAGCATATCTAAATCAACTCAAATAAGTTTGCTTGTATTGCGTGTATGTATTTTTATCTAAGAAAAACTAAAGATTTTGTACCTTCTGAGTAGGATGGTTCTACTTGGCTAAAAAATTCCTGGTAAGGTTTTCACATTTTCTTATTACAGTCTATTTTTCCCACTTTCTTCACAACTACTTGAATTGTAATCATTAGAATTTTATTTTATATCTTAAGAGCGACAATATTTTATAGTTTTATAGCCACCAGACCTAGGTTCACATCTTAGCTTTTTCACTAGCCAACTTTATAACCTTGGGAAAACAACATCTTTGAGTCTCAGTTCCCTGGTCTGTAAAGACAGGTGCATAGTACACATGTGGTTACTTTTATCTATTTTTAGACTTTAACTACCATGATGGCAGGTACCACTTCTGTCTTTCTACTACTCTATTGCAAGTGCCTGGCACGATGTCTGGAATATATGTGATGAATGAATGCATAAAGCTATGGGCCGGGATTGCGGAGGGTGGACCTGGGAGGGGTGACGGAAAAAACGTTAAGTAAATAATAAAAATGTTTAAAAAAAAAACAACAACCTATAGGCCATAGTATTGAACTTGGCACCATAGTGTTTGATGAAAGATTTATAGAAGATACAAATTTAAAAGCTTCAAAACATGCAAAGATTTCTTGGAGGATGTTTTTGCCCATGGATCTTATGGACTCTCACCTGTGGTGTTCACTGAATTCTTCAGACGGGCTCTGAGACAAGTCTGTCTAAGATAAATGGCAGCAGAGAATGAGTAATGACAGGCATTTGCTTTCATTATCGATAGTGATATGCCTCATTTTTCAACTTAATGGAAGAAGAATCACATTGAATTGACTTGTTAATTATGCAAATTTTTGAAGAGGTTATATAATATCATCAGGATTAAAAACCAATGGCAGGACTTCTACCAGAGCTAAGGCAAACATTTCTACTACCTTTTATCAAAGAAAGAGTTCGTAATGCTGCTCATTTTTATTATGCTGAAAACTTACACCGTATGCTGTCAGCCAATGCTTAGAAGAAAAATTTTAGTCTCTGAAATCCCAAACCACTAGTCAGCTCTGTAAGTCAATAAATTCACTGGGAAAATAACTTAGTCAGTTGGACTATTCGGTCAGTTGTTTATAAAACAGGGCATCATACTTAAAACAGTGAATCAATATAGTTCAAAGTATGTTGATGTTTACATTTTTAACAATGTTTTATTTTAACTACATAGTTGTTTTTGCTTACAAGATCTTCCATATAAGATAAAATACATGCTTTTTTCTCCCATAACTTTTTAAAAAATTTAAGTTGAAATATGGAATAATGATCACCCAGCCGTGTTCCTCCTAATATGAAAACTCCAGATTTGGAGATAGAAAAACAACAACAGCAAAACCACTGACAACACTGATAATTATGCTTTGTATCTTTTATGGTCTAAAAAGTGGTTTGTTTTTATTACCTCATTGATCTTCATAACTATCCAGTGAAGCATTCAGAGCCAAGAAATGCTCAAAGTGGTTAAATCATTTATGCCTAGTGTTCCATTATTGGAACGCCAAGCATGTGGGAGTTAATTATAACCTCCTGCTCAAGGTCATTGCCAAAGTCTGATTGGAAAAATTCAAACAATTGCAATCTCATTCAACTACTTGGAGTCACTAAGACCACAAAGCTGTTAAATTTTAGAACTAGGTCTCATGAACTAAAGCTACGACCTCTACGTAGCTTACATTTAGTCCTCATCCAAGTCTTGTTTCCTTGACTTAAAAGCAAAAAGAATAGGGCAAATTACATTTTTCCTTTAATTTCTGTAAGAAGTGCTGTTTTAGAGAATTAACAACAATTGTTTCAGCTTTATTTTGAAATGCAATCTGGATGTAAAACAAAAACATATTTCATACTTGAAGAATTCCTAGTTTTCGGGGAAACTCAGGCAAACATATAAATATGAATAATCACTGTGATAAGTGCTGTGTATGGAATACTGTGGAATTAAGGTAAGGGAATGAAAAATTAATTTGCCTGGGTGAACATTCCATTGTACCATAATTTATATAACCATTTTTGTATTGGAAGATTTAAGAGCTCAGACCACGTCCTACTTTGCTGGATATTCAATAATAGCATTTTCCTACTGAGAATGGAGAGAGTGAATAATTGACTTAAGTAAATTATAAATCACAGAAATAAATATTAATTTCATAACTAAGGAAGAACCAATTGAGGGCCCTGCAAATATTATAAATATTATAATTACAGATATTATTGTGAGAGATTATAGGATTTATTATAGGAGAAAACAACCTGGTAGTAACTTAATTTAAGATTTTGTAGGATATGATCTTATTCACACTCTAATAAAATATCTTGGTTGAGAACATTTTGAGGTGTGGGAAATGATACTGAATTTTCAAGAAAATCTAACATTGAAAATGCACCGATTATAAACCCAGATATCCCCATTCACACAGTATGTTCCACTTGGGTTTTTAATGGGTCATAGAATGAGTCTTTTTTATTGCCCATTTGACAAAATAGACCTAGAATTTATTTTATTTTTTTTGAGATGGAGTCTTGCCCAGGCTGGAGTGCAATGATGCGATCTCTGCTCACTGCAGCCTCTGCATTCTGGGTTCAAGTGATTCTCCTGCCTCAGCCTCCCATGTAGCCAGACTACTGGCACACACCACCACACCCAGCTAATTTTTGTACTTTTAGTAGAGTCAGGGTTTCGACATGTTGGTCAGGCTGGTCTTAAACTCCTGGCCTCCTGATCTGCCTGCTTCGGCCTCCCAAAGTGCTGGGATTACAGGCATGAGCCACTGTGCCCGTCCTAGACCTAGAATTTCTAAATACAACTTTACTGTTTTATACCTTTCTTCATTAATTACAAGCAGTAACGAGTCTGTCCTCGGAAGTTACTTGGAAAGATACTGGATTTACATGCTCCAAATACAATTTGTAATGAGCTTTTTTTCTCCCTTCTCTCCTCTATTCCTCTTCTCTTTCTTTGCAACTTCATTGGTTGTCACGTTGTATTCTTATGTTTTTTGGTTTGATTGTTACTTTTTTCTTACTAGAATAATATGGTGTGGATTATAAACAGGTAGAAATTAAGCTGAGTAGAATATAGCACTTTTACAAAGTATATGTTTTGGTCCAATATCATTGGACAGGATGTTTATTTTTTATTTTGTTGAAACAGTTTTGCTCTGTTACCCAGGCGGGAGTAGAATGGTGAAATCATGACTCACTGCTGCCTCGGCTTTCCAGGTTTTGGCTATCCTCTGATGTCTCCCTGTGTTGCCCAGGCTAGTCTCAAACTCCTGGGATCAAGTGATCCTCTTGCCTCAGCCTCCCAAAATGCTGAGATTACAGGCATGAGCCATCATGCCTTGCCAACAAGATGTTTAATATCTCAATTGTCACACATTCCCCCAACTGTTTCCTACCTCTCAATTCTCCCCAACCTTACATCACGCTACACACATAGATACTTTGACCCTCACCAGGCGCATGCATCCCATGATTCTGCCATCTCAGACTTTGTAGCATGCAGGTTTTTTGGCTTTCCTTTTAGAGTCCAGATTTGAATATAGTCTATGTGTGATACATATTATCTTCAATTTTTTTCTTACATGCTTAATTATAAAAATATGTTCTAGAAAATTTATAGATAAACATACATAAGGAGAAACTACCCCTGATCCATGTATTTATTCAGCAAATGTTGAATAATAGCTTCTAAAATCAAGATATCATTGCTAGTCATTGGGGATTATAATAAAAGTTTCTGGTACCTTCAACTTGCCCTAAAATAGTGGAAGCCTCAGAAAGATTCACAGATAAAGGTCTGTTCACTATTGATCACACCTGTTATGTTCAGCACTCTTTTTTTTTTTAGCCTAAGCAATACATTTGGCATATAGTAAGTGCTCAACAAATATTTATGGTAAGAGTAAATGACTGCTACATCAGGTTTTTACAAGTGCTGTATGTGAGTTCAGCTTACTAAGGCCAAAGTCCTACCCCAAAGGTTAGGATGGTAATTTTCATTTTCTCAATTTTTTTCACTTTATACCCCTCAAAGAAGTTAGGACTTTTATATCCTATTAAATGAAGCTATTTTAAGTAGTCAAATACTGAGTTAATAATAAAATGACACTTTGCATATCAAAATGCCTAGCAGGAAGCTTGAAAAAAAGTAGACATTCAATGAATATTATCTCTTTAGTTTTTCTTTTGTTATTTGCTACTGTCTCTCATCTTCTCCTTCCACTTAAATTTCAGCCTGAGGATGACTTAGGTTTTGTGGGTCCTAAAGCTTATGTGGGGTACTCCCTTGAAAAAAATGAATGAAATATAAATTATATGCAAAATTGAGTATTTAGGGTGAGAAAATAAATCACAAAAGTTTAAATTTTGAAAAGCTGGGACCTATCAAAGGTGATAAAAAAAAGCTCAGGAAAACAATAAAATATTTTAATTACTTGCCTGATAGCATAAGTATATAAATTTCCTTTCCATTATTATGGATATATAATTTTTGAATGTCCTTCCAAATGACAACAATTTTATAAGACATTTCTCATAGAGATAAATACAAAGATAACTCAGTCTTTCCTGTAGCATGATTAATGAAAGTGATCCTTTCATATTTAATATAACTTGGAAATGTTTATTTTAGGTTCACAGCTCATAATTATCTAATGATTCATGATGTTGAGTATCTTTTCATATACCTGTTGGCCATTTGTATGTTGTTCCAGAGAATTGTCTATTCAAGCCGTGTTCATTTTTTAATTGGTTTATTTGTTTTGTTTTTCCGATTGAGTCATAGGAGTTTCTTATCACTCTGGATGTTGAACCCCTACCAGTTGTACAATTTGCAAATGTTTTCTCCCATTCCATAGGTTGCTTTTTCACTCTGTTGATTGTTTGCTTTGCTTTGCAGAAGGATTTTAGTTTGATGTGATCCTACTTGTCTATTTTTGCTTTCCTTTGCCTGTGCTTTTCGTGTCATATCTAAGAAATCAATAATTGCCAAGGCCAATGTCGACTTTTTCCCCTATGTTTTTTTTCTGGGGATTTTACAGTTTTAGGTCTCACATTTAATTATTTAATCCATTTTGAGTGAATTTTGTGTATGGTATAAGATAAGGACCCAATTTCATTTATTCATATGTGAGTACCCAGTTTTCTCAATACCATTTGTTGAAGAGACTATACTTTTCCTTCATTACCTTTTTCCCATACCTTTTTTCCATGAGGTTTTATGATTGAGCTTGGTTTTTGAAGCCAAAAGTACCAGCTCCATTATTTCATTTTTTCAAAATATAAGAGTCAACTTTACAAAAATATTAAGAACAAGATGCACCCTTTTGGAAAGGACAAGTTTAAGAAAATCTCTGAATGTCAGATTAAATACCTGGACTCTATGTGGCATATAATTGTACTATTTAGTCAGCAAGTGTTTACTGGGATTGTTAATATACACAGAATATATACTACCCTGCATATTCTCTCTCTGTCTCTCTTTCTTCCTTTCCTCACATTATACAAGTGTAGTTATGATGTGTGTTTTGTTTTGGAGAGCTTACAATCTAGTTGTCATTGGGAGAGGAAACAGATTTTTTAGAGGAATAAAACTATAAATTGTGATAAATATAGTCTGGATCCAGGAATAGGGCAGCTAAGAAGTGAAAGAAAGCACTTGGCATTTTGGTGTGTCATTTCAAGCATGTCAGGGATTTCAGTGTGAAGATACAGGGAGAGTGACATTCCAAGGAGAGGGAACTAAGTTAGCAAAAAGATGGGGTTTAGAAGGCAAGAGGAGGATCAAATTACTAGGAACACTCAATATTGGAGTGAGAGTGCCATGTATCAGAAATGTATGTTGTAGATGTAACCTTAAATATCAGACTGAGATGCTTTAAGTTTTTAATTTCACTTTTACCTTAAAAAGAATTTTCATTCTAACAAGAAAACCTAAATTCCTGGAAATAATGTGTTTTTTCATGACCCATATAGTAAAATTTATTTAATAAAGCCATATGCATGGAACCGGGCTAGACATTACAGCAACTACCCTCAAGAGTCTTGCATTGTAGGGATGGAGACAGAGATATAAACAAAGAACTCTAAAACCATGTTCTAAATACCATTACAGAAATATGCACAAGAAGTAAGCCATCTGGAAAAGGGAAGTATTATTTCTGAAGGGTTTTGGGCAAGACTCATGGGGGAGTTCATTCAACAAGGTAGGCCTTAAATGATGAAAAGAGTTGGCCAAATTTAGAAGTGGGAAGATAGGCTTTCCAAAAAGAGACAGAGGACAAAAGAGGACAAACTCCAGCCTAGTTAAAGATCGAGGGGGAACTTAGGAAATGGCAAAAAGCTCTGTGAAGCCGGTTACAGCAGATGGAAGGGGTGACAGGTGATAAGCTGGAAATGTGGGTTGGAGCCAGGTTGTAAAGGACACTGGAGACAGGGAGGAATCACTGCAGGCTGTAAGCAGGAAAATGGCATAAGAGGATGCAAGGAACTTAAAGAGTGGGTGGAGTCAAGTAGCCCAGTTACTACTAGTTAGGGCAGCGGCATTGAGAAGCAGGGAAAGGAGTAGTGAAGGGCTCCTGTGAGCTGGAGCCAGAGTATGCTACTCTGAAGATAATGAATAGACAAGGGTAAGTCATTTGCCACCTTTTGAGATTTTAGGAGGCAGATGAAGACCTTTCCAGAGAAATCGTGTTTAGCGTTTACCCATAAAGTCTCATTTGAAATCATTTACTGATTTTTAAAAATGGGCTTGGTAAGTCTCCCAAAGGAAATCAGCTAAAAGCCATTATCATCTTGTGGTTCCTATAAAACTTTCAAACAGGTTTCTTGTTTTTATCCCTGCCTAGCATTAGCAGTTTACTCTCATTCTTCACGTAGGAAAAACTTTATAGTTGCTTTTCCTTCTATGGTCAGCTACCTAAACCAGTGTTCTAAGCGTTTATCCTGAGAAGTCTTTTCTCCTTCTCACAATAATTGTCACTGAACTTAATATTTTCCAGTATCTATTTTTATTTAAATGTATAAATACCTTGCATCTAGTTCATATCTTGCATATTAATTCTGCTTTCATTAGCATCTCTATCGGTTAGGATTAGGGTTGGCTCTGCATTGCACAGACTAAAATAACAAGGACTTATTTTCTCACTTAAAGCCAGACCTGGGTAATTGAATATTGGACTTGTGCCACTGCTCCACAAAGCTCTTAGGGACCCAGCTCCTTCCAGCTCACCTGTCAACACCCACTGGGGAGTAGTCCTTGTTTTTATATTTTGAGATGATGCAGCTACCATATCCCCATTCAAACAGCAATAGCGAAGGTTGAAAAGGGAGCAAAGTACATCTCTAAGCTGTCTTTAAGGAAGGATTCCTCAAGCTTATAATGATGTGATGACTTACCTCTCATTGGCCAGTAGTGAGTCCATAGGAACTACATCTGGTTGCAGGCTATGTAAGATGTAGCTGAATAATCGATTTATTTGTAAGAAAGCAAGAAGGGATATAAGAGGAAATTAAAAGAACAAAAAGGTGAAATGTGATGTTTTGGACAGGTTACCACATGAAAGAGCCTGAAAAACCTTTGTTTAGATGCATTTTCCTCTGGGTTAACTCTAAATCTTTTTGTACTTCTAAAAATTAAGGTAATCATTCTGCCCTAAATTCTTCATACTGTTTATGGTTGAGGATCAAATACAATTAATAAATATATTGGCACTTTGAAAATTAATGTGGCACAAATATAAAGTATTATATTTTAAAGCACTAAAGCAAGCTGCTGAATATTGACTAAAAAATATTACTGAGGCAATATGTTGGTTTTTACAACAGCCTTATGGTAACTTTATCTGACAAGTAGAAGAATTAGGTATTCATGAAAAATAGCTCATGGAGAGGACATATCCCTGTTTATGAATCACTTTCAGAAACACGACAATGCATTTGGTTCTATCAACTTTGTGCAGTAAGGATTATCACAGGCATTTTACAGACGGGAAAACTAAGGCAGAGAGGTTAAGTGAATAGCTCAAAGCCATGTAACCGAGTGGAGGGTTTAGAAACTATGTGTCTGAAAATCTCATAATCTGTGTTGCTTCTCTAGTTTTTATATGTCACACATCTTGTTGCCCATTTGGTAAAGTCTAGATCTCTAAGATTAGAGTGACAGACTATCAGTTATTTATCCTTATTTTATTTACATGACTATTTCTCATTCCCCTCCGATATAAATCAAATCCTCCAGTCTGCCAGTCCCTTTCTGCTTACACACATTACTCTGCAAAACCACCTAACTTCCTGCCTCACTAAAATGTTTTCTGTTCTTGGCTTTCTCAACTTCTGCCTCCTCTGTAAGTGTCAACTGAGGTTCCATTTTCTGTGTAAGGCATTCCATGAATACTTCAGGCCACACAGATCTTCCATTTTCCTGAACTTCTGTAACATAGAGAATATATATAGAATGCATATATTACATTTAATTATAGAAGTAGATTATACACTGTATCATATTATTCCATATGTCTTAGCTTTTTCTCCCCAACTAGACTTTGTCTAGTTCTTGTATTTCTTAAGTTATTTCAGTAACACAAGGACACTGGTAAGAATATAGCAAGAACTAAAGCTAGTTCACATCTAAATTGAGCCAACAATTAATCTATAAGAAACTACTTATAGTTTCTTATCTAGTCTAATTTTCATGACAAATGTGGAAATGGCTTCAAAGAAGCAAAAAGATTGATCCAGTGTTAACAGCTAAGAACGGAATCCTACTCTACTAAACTTGTGGTTAAGGCTTTATCCTCTACAACTCTCAATTCAACATTTGACTGAAAGCCAAATATTGTGAGTGTGTGTCTCTGCGTGTATATGTGTTTAGCTTACTATTGTAGGTTGAGAGAAGCCCAGAAAAATAGAAGCATCCCTAAATAACGGTATCCCTTGGGTTAATTTATTTATATCCTTCATTAAAAACTAAGAAGACAAGACCTGATAGAAATTTTATCAATAGAAAAGGTGGATAAGATCTTCTAATTAAGTCAGGATACTAAAGTGAACTGCAGAGATATTTTCTTATGCATATGGTCATGAGATATTTAATTCATATCCATGTTGCCATCTACAGAGCCTAACTATATAATTGCTTTTCTTCCATATGCAATGTGAATTGTTTCAGGGTAGGGACAATGTTTTCTGCTTATGCTCATTTTGTAATCTCAGAAGTAACTGAAATAGTGCCAAGGATACAAATATATTCATAGAAATATATTGTTGGAAGAAAAATAGGTATCTCTTAGGTATCATTTTTTCTGATCTATGACTTCCTTCTCCAAGTGGGCATATAGACTGTTGAGTATTTCGAATGATGAGTAACTCAAATATGTAAAGACTGCAAGCATGTTTCTGTTTCATCTTAGGATACTGAATTACTTCTGTCAAATAAACTTTTAATGGTTTTGAATATATATATATATTTCCCACCCAGATATAAAATATATCCATTATAGCTTAAGCTATCTATCAGTCATCTACCCATCTGTTTATCTCTCTTTATTTGCATGTAAAAAATTGAGATATCAAGAGAAAAGTTTTGTTCGAATATTATCACCAATAGGTCAGTAATTTTTGTGTTCTTCTTCTGTGTTCAATACAATGTTCAGAACCCACAAGGAAAAGACTAAAAACAAGAAGCTTTGACCTGTTTTAAAGATAATATTTTATTATTTCTTATGACTACAGATATGTTTTCTACCTTTGAGAATTTTTTGGTTCATATTATTTGTTTGTGAGAAAAAAATATCTTATATTACACTGTTGGAGTATGTGTTCCTTTTAAGGATCAGGGATCCTGGAATCTCAGATCCAGTTGGGCCTTTAAAGACCTTATAATCCAATGCCTTTACTACAGAGTTTATGTAACTTACCTGAAGTTACATAGGTAATTAATGCTGGTGCAGGGTCAAGAAGTCAATTCTCCTCATTTTTAGACCTCTCTTTATTTCTTTTTCTCTCAATTTTTCTACCAATTTCAATTAATAGGTTTTAATTCTCCAAAGAATCATTATAAGAAAAACAATTATTTATTCAAAAAGTCACTGATCTTTTCCTCCCCTCTTATTTTCCCGTCTAGCTCTCTTCAATCTAATTCCTGTGGGCCTTCGTGTGGTGGCCATCCAAGGAGTGAAGGCCAGCCTCTATGTGGCCATGAATGGTGAAGGTTATCTCTACAGTTCAGTAAGTACACTGTAGTGTGTGTGTGTGTGTGTGTGTTTGTGTATATGTGTGTGAACTACCACTGCGAGGTAGTGGAGTAACCATCATGTTAGCCAAGAAAATTGGAAGTTGAAGTCATTTTATATTTTGTGATCTCGTTTTTCAGGATTATTTTGAGGATTTTATAATTTGTATTGTTAAAGACCATGTCTTGTTGAATTAGTATATTGCAGTTAATCTTGATGCAATATCAGTTCTTTGCATCTAGCCTCCATTCTGCAGAACATTCTCCTTTTTATTACCTTTCTGTTTAGTTCAAAGAGTAAGACATTTTTCTTTTCTCTTATTACCTCTCCTTCAAGCATAGAGGACGACTTAGGAAGGAAAATTCTTTGATTTGTCTGGAAATAGTCTCTCTCCTACTATGGAGGAAAAAAAGCTTTCGTAATAGATTGTGGCTTTGTATTTAGTAAGTCTAAGTTTTATCCAATATGTCAGATTCTCAGAATAACTTTAATTCAAAGGCAATATGAATTTATAAAATGAACTCTGGATTATGAGCAAGGATATTTAGTTTTATTTATATTTCATTTACTATCTTGATATCCCTTTGGGCAAATCATCTTCCTTCTTTGGCTTAATTTTAGACCTTTCAGTTGAGCATGTTGGACACCATATTGTGTCATGTCTTCTTTCACATCCCTAACTGGCAAAATTAGGTAGCATCAGTGGCTACATTATCAGCACTGACATATTTTAAAGTAACTAACACAATTCTGATGCTTGTCTCACTCTGAAGATAATAATTTATGCATTGAAAATGTGGCTGTACTGAATGATGTGTCTGCGTGTGTGTGTATTTCTGCTTTCTTGTAAGAGAGTTGGCTATTTGTAGTTCCTGAAAAAAATTCCTTGAAAATCATGATTACAGATTTCCACCCTTACTTTCTATGATCTCGGTAAATAGCACAAGGTTATTTTGGAAGTTCCCATATGTCTGCTGGATTCTAAATTAGTTATTGACTAGTTTTCATTAGGCTCCTCGAATATTCAATTAAACAAATCTCTGGTATGTTGGAGCTCAGAAATTGATACCATCAAATGTGGTGTTTTTACATGCCATACAGAAGCAGCAGCCTCAGAGTCTCTCTGAACTCCCTCTGCCTTCTGTGTCTCAATCCTGTCTCTCCCAAAGCACAGGATGAAGTTGTTCTCTGGAGTTCCCTTATCTGCCTAAGTTCGAACCTGCCAAAAAATAAAACATTTACCTCTGGTCTCTTCCCTGAGTTTTCATTAACTGAACTCATATCACAGGAGGAAAGACTGAAGTCCATCAATACACTTAGACAGCTTTTTGTCACAAACCATGGTCTATGCTGCACACCCAAAAGACTTGGTCCAAGGTCATTACGTGTTCTTTAAGTTCATTGAATTCACCCCAAAATCATTTGCTATCTCCTAAAATCATCCACACCTCCTCATCTCCCGTTCCTCTAAAAAGAAGGGTATGTACACATGTATACCACATTTTGCAAAGTGGGGTAATCACCTTGTGATTCTCCCCAGTGCACGTTAATAAATTTGTGTTTCTTTTTTCCTGTTAATCAGCCTTTTGTCCGTCAGTTTTCACTTAATCTACAGAGGATGAAGGTAAAAATTTCCATTGCCTCCAACAGGTACATTATACTTGCCTATTAGTAATACATGTGTCATTCATATTAGGATTATTGAAGTTAATATTTTACTCCTGAAAATACTCGAATCAAAATATACACTTACATACTATATGTATACCTATACATTTTTTCAACAGTTTCTGCTCAAAATGATACTTAAATACATTTTCAGTCAAAATAATGGGCTCTTAGAATGTCATCGCTCTAACAATTCTTAATGTCCAGTTATTGTGAGTCCATTTTAAATGTAAGAATTAAAATGGGGAAAAAAAGGCAAGAGGATTTTAAAAAAATATTTCTAGTTAGTCTTACTTTAAAGATTTAATCAGTCATTAAGCAGCTAAATGTAGAGTATACAATGTATATTTAAAAGGTCATAATTCAGGTTGTAATTCCACAGAAGCTATAAAGTTCAGTTCATTAGAGTTGATTTCCAGAGGTCCAGGAAGTAGAAAAACACAAAGTTTGGCAACAGTATTGCAAGCAGGAGACAATTGTATAAGAGAAGGAGGGAGTTTGGAGGGATTCCTGTTTTGTGGTTTCATCCTCTGAAGCTTTTCAGAGATGCATTCCTTCCGTCCTTCTTGCTTAGGTATGAAGTTAAGAGGGGTGGGATCTTGAATCACAAGAGGGGGTTATAAGATACTCTTTTGTAATGGAGCTGATCCGTTTGTAAAACCTGTTGGGATATCTAGATTTTCAGTTCTTCTCTCCACTTAAGTAAAACTTGCCTCACACCTAGGATCACAATACTTTCTCCTAGTGAGTCAAAAATCAGCTGTTAACTTTGGCTTTCCTGAGATGTTTCTGATACGCCTTAAGACTAGAATTTCTTTGAAAAGCAATTTTCTGTGTCGTGGGCAACACTGTAGTTGGGCAACCAGTAAGGGTCATAACTGCAGTTTATGGAGAGAGAGGAGAGGGCTCAAGCAAACCAAGAGGGCCTAGATAAGCTAACTTAAATCCAAAAGATTCGCAAGCAGTATCATTTATCTAGTGTCATTTACCTGGCTTCTATTCATTTTTAAGGTAGGAATCAATTCCCTTGTTACTTTTGATTTGTTTTTCTTCACCAGGAAGCAGGAGGGAGTGGTAAAGATAGAGTGACTGTTAGGCAGCATAGAGCTATAGTTTTAAGAGCGGCTCTGAAATTTTGTGTTTTCTTAGATGAGTTTAATCTGTATATATTTGATGAGATTTTTGGTGTATCTTGATATGTTTTTACCATAGTAGTTTGTATTTTTAAAAATGTACTTTTGTTTCCCTTTTCTTTTTTTTAAAAAAATTCTGTTGCTTTATTTATATATATTTTTCTATTTTATTAAATTCTTCTACAACTTTGTAAACTTAGGTCATATTTTTATTCTTTTAGTGGTTAGACTTAATTTTTAATTATACGTAAATAACGACATACTTTGATAAATATTTTTTAATGTTTTTGTCTTCCTTTCCAACAGCTAATGGACATTAGGATGTTTTCTTGCTAGTAAATACTGCAACCTTTCTTGCCGCCAATTTGATTAGTTACACTTTAAAACAAAGTCGTATGCACAGTTATTTTATAGCTAATCATTAAATTAACAAATATTTTGAATAATTTCTATGCATAGAATTTTTGTCTTCATGTGTATATCAAATTTAGTCTCTGAGTTCACTTTTCTTCTAAACTAAACCTTTAATGCCTGTGAGGGTGTGTGGATGGTGAACTCACTTTTGATACCCATGAAAATGTGTTCCTTTTACTTTCATTCTTGAATTGCAGTTCAGGTGGTTATAAAATTCTGAGTAGACCAGTATTTTTCTCAGCATTTGGAGTATAATATTACATTGGTTTCTGGTGTCTATTGTTGACTATGAGAAGTTTGTTATCAGTTTAATATTCTTTCCCTTGTAGGTAATCTATGTGGAAACTTTTTTCTTTATATTTCATGTTCTGCACACTCACTATAGTGTCTAGTTGTGAACCTGTTGTGTTAGGAATTTAGAATGTGCTTTTAATTCAAAGAATCATATTTCTCTCCAGTCATCTGGTGGTTTATAAAACAGAATAATATCTCTTCAATCCAGGAAAATTTAACTCTTATCCCATATATATTTTATTTCTCTGTCATGTTTTCTAGTCTGTTATGCTGACAATACTTACGTGACTTAGAAACTTTCAAATTCATCTAGTCTAGAATTTATGCCATCTATTTTATGATTTCAATCACTGTGGCTATCATTTTTGGATGTCTAATAGTTTCTGTTTAATATCTACCTGTTGTTAATTTATTTATCCCCGTTTTTAGTATCTGGCTCCCCCTACCACCTTTTACAGAAAGTCATGAATTCATTTATTTCTCTTAACATACTTGGTCAGACTTTTGCATAAACTTCATTTCTTTTGTAATAAATTCATGTTTTAATCATTAATTTTGTCAGCTGACATTTGTAGAATTAGATTTAGATTAGATTTTAGGATTTAGAGTTCTTGAGGTGTTTAGCATTTTGGACTGCAGGCACTTTTCTCTCTCTCTCTTTCCCACTCCCGTCTCTGATTCTTCCTCTGAGACATGACTTTCTAGTGATGTTTTAGTTGCCTCTATCCAGCCTCCACCAGCCTTAGTTTAGAATAAGTTTTAAAAGAGTTATTTCAAGTCTTCTGATTCTTCCCTTGTGGTGGGCTGTCCACATGCATGGTGGCTTACCAGCACTTAGGAGGGGGCACATGTGTTTACCAACATAGTGCACATGCTCACTGGAGGCATCCCCCTACCAGTCTTATTCCTAGAGGAAGGTCTGCGATTTTGCCTCTTAATGCTCATGCTCCAGCCCACTCACTCAACTCCTGAGACCTTATTGGGAACAGTTTCAGGTTTTTCTATCTATTGAGAGACTGCCTTTCCCTGGCACTGGCTGGGACCAGTTATTATTTTAGAGAGACAGTTAACTGCCTGACCATCACTTGATGGTCACCTGACATTCCTGGTGTGTATATGAGCAGGGGCAGGGGGCGTGGAGGGAGCCCTCGTTTGCTCTGCCATGTCTGACTAGCCTACCTCCTGTAACATGACTGCATCTTGCTTAAAGATAGTAGTAACATTTTTAATTTCAGCCTTCCTAGAGTTAGAGCAGGAAAACTCTATTCCAGATCCTGATGTTAGCAGGTAGTCCAACTTTGGTCTCACATTTTGCATGGATGCCTTTTATTTCCCTAGACCAACTGGAGTAGAACTCTGGGCCATACCGACTCCTCAGGAGTCGACTTGCAGTTCTGTAGCTTGAAGACTTGCAGTTCTGTAGCTGAAACCTGCACAGTGCTTTGTGTTTCTGTTCCACAGGGATGCCTAGCTTGCTTTGATACTTGCTTTGATACATTTAGGCCTTAATATTTTTACATTTTGTTCATCACTGTTATTTAGGCAGAATAGGTGCATCATAGTTTGAACTCACAGTGTCTTTCTTCCCTCTTTTTTTTAAATTTTGATAAGAAATGTAACATAAAATTTACCTTCTGAATTTTAAGTCTGCATTATAGTAGTGTTAGGCATACGCACATTATTGTGCAACAAATCTCTAGAACTTTTACATTCTGTAAAACTAAAACTCTGTATATCCATTGAACAACAGCTCTCTTTCCTTTCTTCCCCCAGCCCCTAGCAACCACCATTTTTGACTTCAGTTACAAAGATTTTGACGACTTTAGATATCTCATATAGGTGGAATAATGCAGTATTTGTGCTTTTTGTAGCTGGCTTATTTCACTTAGTGTAATGTTTTTAACATTCATCTATATTGTGGAATATGACAGGACTTCCTTCTTTTTAATGTTCAAAGATGTTCCGTTGTATGTTATTTGCATTCTACATTCTGTTTATCTATTCATCTATTGATGGACATTTAGGTTGCTTTGGATATGAGATAGCTACTGCAACTAACCTGAGTGTACAGATGTCTTTTCAAGATAGGATTGCACGGTAATTTGGTTTCTAATTGTTTTTTTAGAGAACGCCATACTGTTTTCCATATCAGCAGCATCATTTTACATTCCCACCAACAGGGCACAGAAGTTCCAGTTTCTTCACATCCTTGCTACCACTTGATGCTTTTTATTTCTTTTGATAGTGGCCATCCTAACAGGTGTGAGATGATATCTCATTTTGTTTCTGATTTGCATTTCTCAAATAACTAGTAGTAATGATCATCTTTTAATTACCTTCTAGTCATCTATACATCCTCTTTGGAGACACGTCTATTCAATTCCTTTTCCTACTTTTTAATTGAGTTTTTCTGTGTTGTTGTTATTGAGTTGTAGGAGTTCTTTAGAGATTATGGCTATTAAGCTCTTACCAGTGTATTATTTGCAAATATTTTCTCCCTTTCTCTGGGCTGCCTTCTCACTGTTAGTTGTTTCTGCTGATACCCAGAATTTTTAAAGTTAGATGTAGTCCTATTTGTCTATTTTTGCTTTTGCTGCCTATTCTTTCAGTGTCATGTCCAAGATATAGTTGCCAAATCCAATGTCATTAAGTTTTTTCCTGTGTCTTATTCTAGGAGTTCTATAGTTTCAAGTCTTATGTATAGATTTGTAATCCATTTTGAATTAACTTTACATGTGGTACAAGGTAAGGGTCCAATTTCATTCTTTTGCATGTGGATATACATTTTTTTTCCAACACCTCTTATTGAGAGACTAACCTTTCTCCATTGTGTAATCTTGTTGAAGATGATTTGACCACATACTAGAGAGTTTATTTCTGGAGTCTCTATTGTGTTCCATTGGTGTTTATGTCTCTTTGTACCAGTATCATACAGTTTGATTACCATAGTTTTTTACTATGTTTTAAAGTCAGAAAGCGTGAGACATACAGCTTTATTTGTTAATTTTTTTCTTAAGATTGTTTTGGCTATTTGGGGTTCCTTGACATTTTATATAAATTTTAGAATGGAGTTTTCTATTACTACAGAAAGTGACATTGAGATTTTGATAGCAATTGTATTGAATAGGTGGATTGTTTTCAGTAGTATGGACATTTGAAGAATATTAGTTTTTTGATTTATAAACATGGGATTTCTTTTGATAATGTTCAGTAGTTTTCAGTATACAAGTTTTTCAACTCCTTCATTAAACTTAAACTCACAGTGCCTTTTAGAAAGGAAGACCAAAGTAATTTTAATGACATTAAATAACACTTTTTTAAAAAATAGAGTAAATAAAAAGTTCTATAAAGCATCTCTTTCTCAAACAAAAGAAGCCTAAGTATGTTGGAAACTTATGTTTCTGAAACACCTTTTTCAATAGTTCAGGAAATACCATTCTGTGTTGCAATCTGTTGAAACAGATTTTTCTGCAAATTTTACCTTATACACAGATAGTGCCTTTAAAAAATGCTATTTAACCAGTTTTGATTTAAAATGTAATATCCTTTGGTTTTTTTTTTTTCAGTTTTAAGTTTTTGAAAAACCTGTAAGAACACCTAAATTTTCTCAAATGATCACAGTGCTTAAAAGCACTTCAGTTGGAGTGGGGAAGAAGTATATTTTCATTTTATGCAAAAAAGACAAAACCCAAGTAAGTCCTCTACCGTCCTCTGTAAATTTACTCAGATCTTTTTATATTTGAGTAGTTTGAACTGAACCTTGTATAAATAAAACAAATGTAGATAAACATCATTTGGTATGACATTATAAAGCTAGATTTTCAAATTGTGGTTAGAAGATCAGTGATATAATACTTTAGGTAACTATTGATGGAATGATATGTGTAATAATATAGGTAAAGAATAAAAATAATATTTACTAAAGTGGTATCACTGATACTGTTATATCTGCCTTTTTCTCTTCTGTGTCTCTGTAATTCGTGATTTTTCTTAAAGCTCAGCTCATATCTTACCTGATACGTCACCTGTCTCCATAGTCCATCCTAAGTGAGAATTGGATGCTACTTCTGCTGTAATATAAGAGCACTTGACTTTTATTTTGCTGGTGGGCAGAAATTACATCATATTCATCATTGCTATCTGGGCCATGTGGGCCACATATTTTCCCCAACCACAGCATTAAACACATTCCCTGGTAAAGGAAGATTCTCAATAGAGACTTGTCGAATTTTAAAGAATTGCCTATTTCAAGTATAGATGGAACAAATTTCATGCAATTGTTGCACAATTAACTATGATTTCATTGATCAAAGTTTAATTGGTAGTCTTACAAACCACTGCACAAATGCTGGTTTATGCTGAAAGCAATCTCAGTAAACCTAAAATGTATACAATACATATTGATTGAAACTCTACTGCATATCAGGCACCAGACTGCATACTGAGCATATAAAGGTGGATGAAATAGATACAATTCTTATCTTCTTTTAGTTTGCTCTTATAATTCATTAGCAGTCATACAGAGTTTAGGCCAACTACAAAGTTAGAGGGCATAGTCCTCAAGACCACCCTCACTTCTGGCAGCAACTGTAAGCGTGGGGGCTCACAGAATCATCTCTGGATTGATAACTTTCCAGAAGGACTGACAGAACTCACTAAAACCCATGGTTATACTCATGGTTACAGTTTATTATTGTGAGAGGGTACAGATTAAAATCAGCCATGGGAAGAAATACCTAAGGCAGGATTCAGTAGAAGTACCAAATAGTGAGCTGCTACTGTCCTCTTCCTATAGCGACAGGACATGTCATTCTTCAGGTACCAACGTGTGTTTAATGGAGTCTCACCAACCAGAAGCTCATTTGAGCTTCTGTGTCAAGAAGACTTCACTGGTGTCTGTTATGTAGGCAGGATTCATCCATTGCTCATGTGCTTGATCCCAGTCTCTGAGTCTACAGATACTGTGTGACCCAAAGCCCTTACCCTAAGTCATGGTGTTATTCTCGATTTAGCCCAAGGCTCCCAGGCAAATACAAATAACCTTCCAGAAACCAAGGACAATGGCTGTACCTCTTTTTGGGCAAGTTCTTTCTATGTCCAATGTCCAAGTAAAGTGAATGCCATTACTGCATAAATATGCATCTGTGGCTCTGCCTGCAGTCCCACCCCCTCACTATTCTGCCTACCATCTATCTCCTTACCCAGCTTAGAAGAAGAAAATGATGAAAGAAAATAAATGTATGGGTATAATACCTCACATATCAGCACTTGGGAAATAAAGATGTAACTTACTGCTTCGTATAACTTGGGAGCCTTGACATTTGCATCTAGGAAAAAGGCACTCAAAAATAATGAAGTTTGAACCTGGACAACAAGGTGAGGCTCTGTCTCTACAAAAAAATTTAAAAATTAGCTGGACATGGTAGCATGTACTTGTATTGCAAGCTACATGGGAGGCAGAGAGGTGGAAGGATTACTTCAGCTCAGGACATTGAGGCTGCAGTAATCCATGTTTGTGTCACTGAACTCCAGCCTGGGCAACACAGAAAGACCTTAGCTCAAAAAAAGAAAACCCCAATTTGTATAATTTCAAACATGCCTAGAAATTATAACTGGACAAACATTGGACCTTTTTAAATGAATAATTTGATGTGCTTAGCACACATGTCACTGGCATTTCAGTGGTTAATATTGGTTAAAATGTTTTTAAAAGGTTTTATTTTTTCTAACTATAGCCACAATTTACATACTTTTTATAAACCTAGACTATTGCTCAAATCTGAATTAGGTAGATGAGAATTCTTTTAAACTGAAAGATAGACTAAAGTCAAATTATATAAACACAGTTTTTTATTTGAACAGGACCTTAACCTGTACCAATTATATTTGAAGCTAAATCAGTGATAAAGATGCTTATTTTAGTCTGTATTCTAATAATAATATTATAAGTTCTTATCGGAATAGCTATAACAATGAAAGCCATAGTGACAATATTAATGGCTGTGCCAGTGCAAATGATACACTGTACTTTTAATTTTTGTTGTTTCTAAAAGGCTTTTAGATTTGTATTTAATTTTCACAGCAACTCTGTGAGGAGGGATAGAAATGAACTATTCAATATTGGTGAAGAGCTGAGGCTTAGCAAGGTCCTTGACTTAAATAAGCCCATTCTGGTGAGTAATGGAACTAGAGCTGAAATGTAGGTCTTAACTTCAAAAACATGAGCTTTTCATAATACCATACTGCTCCTGGCCTTATGTATAATGAAATATTTCCACTGGAATGTTTCTCATATTTTCCCCTGCGCTTTCATATAAACTGTCTCATTTGAGCCTTGCAAGAACTCTGATATGACCTCTAAAATGAGGTCATTCAGCTTAGTGAGGCAGGTTAAGAAAAAGCAACTTCTAGTTCACTATTCATTTCTTTAATCAGTATTACTTCTCTTATTTACGGTTGCAATTAGGGATGTGCCACTCTGCAGTGTTTCAACATAATATAAAAAGCATAATTCTTTGAAAACCAGGGCAGCCTATCACCTTGTTTGGGATGGCTTTATTACAATGATGACACCAACAACAAAAATAAGAGACTGCTTGATTGACGCGTGTCCTTTGCACCATTTAGAATTTCTCTCTTAAATGTGTTGCCTCAGTGCCAGCAGATCATGTCAAGATTGTGAGATGATGATACTAATTTTGTATTACAAAGCTGAGTCAGGAGTTACTGAGAAACTTGAGTTGAGGGTGGTAATCTCTGAGGATGAAAAATGGAAGGACCACTATCGATAACTATAAAGAGAAGACTATCTTGTGTCCACAAGGTAGATGATAGGAGAAAGTGACTGTTATTTCCTCCTCTAATTTGTTTTACTTCCCCGCCATCATAGATATCTGAATTTCTCTCATCATTTAGGACCCAGTAAAAAGTTTTCCAATTTCTGCAGCCCCAAGTAACTTCCACATTTTGGACTTTGATGGGACATTTATCTGTGTATTTCCTTTCTTCCCTTTGTTAGAATTTCTTCTTAGTGCTTTTTATATCCTATCAGTTGCAAACTGAGGTTAGGGATAATATAATATGGATTAGTATCTCTCATAGCACTGAAAACTGTAATTCCAGTGTTCAGATGTCTGCTGAAGTCTTGTTGAATCAGTTGATAGAGATATCATACAGTTTGACTTTGATAGTAATTCATTGGCCATCCGGTCTTAATGGGCTTTATAATAATTTTCCTGAGTATGACCCTACACACTTTCCAGTTCAGTGACTAGTTCACTTATGAGTAGTCTGTTCCTATTCTGCTGAAACATGTCAAGTTTACTAGAGGACTGTTACTGTTCATGCCTCTCATGTATTGAGGCTGATATGGTGCTGTAGTTTTAAGAGCTGATACTGCCATGTTTTTCTTTCCATACTAAATACTGTTTATAAAAGGTGAGGGAGAGGTAAAGATTAGCCATGATATCTTCCTGGGAGGCCACCTGGTTTTTACAGTTAATCTCTCAGTGAAAGACTTCTGTTCCATTCTAAAAAGATATGCAGACTTTTTAAAACAAGCGTATCTGAAATAGAGGTACAAAGCAGTTACCCATTCTGGAATTTGAGTTTCTTTACCAACTTTCTCATGGAAAGTTCTGAAATCTAAGGAGGCATATTCACAGCTCTTTCTTGGGACAGCAAGTGCTTAGTATCTCTGAAAAGTGAAAGATGCGAGAGAGAGAGAAAGAGAGAGAGAGAGAGAGAGAGAGAACAAGAACCTTAACTATTAATGTCAAATGAATAATAGAGTTTGAAGTTAATGATGCCTAAATAGAGGAAAGTCAAAGGCCTAATCATACAGCCTTGTTCAACAAGTAGATTGTTAAATATTCAGTTTAGATCATTTACATAATTTTTTCTTCTCACATACTTGTGATTTCCTGGACCTTTGTAACATTCCTTTTTTTTTTTTTTTTTTTTAAATTTTGGACATTGCACCTAGAAAAGAATTACCTACTTTCACTATTTCTTTTTTCACCCCATATGTATTTATTAAATGAACTGGACTTTGTTTTCAGCTAAAAAAAGAAAAGAAAATATGGAATTCTGTCAACCCAAGAATCTGACAATTATTGCTTGCAAACATGTGACATGGATTATTTCTTGTTGGGATTAGGTTGTCTTTTTTCAGAATCAACAGATTATTAGTTATACTTTCAGTAAGGATTAACAGTAAGCATCCATTTTTAACTTATAATGTATTCATAATAAGTAGTGTTGGTTTTATTCGAAGAGTTTATAACTTATGGAAAATGTTAATACTTTAGCTCCAGGGCTAGCCTTAATTGGGAAATTAGCATATATGTTTCTAGTAATATTTTTCAGCAGAAAATAAAAGCAAGACTCAGCTTTTGAGAGCAGCACTAATGAGGACCTTTGGTTAAGTTATTTGAATACGGTGCCAAATTTTATATTTTTCTTTTCCATCTTGCCATTAGCCACATTAGGCCAACAAGTAATGATAGTTCCAAAAATTTCTAGATTGTATTTCTTTAGTCATCAGTGAATCAGGGAATACTAAATAGTAATTTAAAATGTAAGCTTTAGAAATAAAACTGTATTTGAATCATATCCCTATAACTTACTTGCTTTGTAAAAAAATGGAATGTTTTTAACTTTCTAGATTGTTTTCTTATAGTAAAATGGGGATAATAATGACAATATGAGCTTTATAGAATTATGTAAGGATTAAATGGAAAGGTGCATGTAAATCCCTCCTGCAGTGTATATTATATAGTCAACACTCAGTGTTAGCCATAAGCAGTAACTGTAGTAGCAGTAGATACATTTTTAAAAACTGCTTGTTGCACCCTCAAGCAGCTCCTTAGCATTAATCCATAAAGTTTTTGTAGGATTAATCTCACTGCTAGTTTTAGTGCTGGTTTCTGCTTTGCCTAATCTAGTATCTTTAGTCACTCTGGTCTTGGGGGATTACTGGAAGAGTATTTCTAATCTAATTAGGGCAAATTAGCTTCAGGCTTAAGACTTTATCTGTTGAAGGAGAGTCACCTTTTATTACTATTAATCTAATTTTTGTGGGCACATGGTAGGTATATATATTTATGGGGTACATGAGATATTTTATTTCTTTGTTTATTATTTTTTTGAGATGGAGTATCTCTCTGTCACCCAAGCTGGAGTGGAGTGGCATGATCTCAGCTCACTGCAACCTCTACCTCCCTGGGTTCAAACAATTCTCCAGCCTCAGCCTCCCAAGTAGCTGGGACTACAGGTGCACTATGCCAGGCATGGCTTATTTTTTGTACTTTAGTATAGACAGTGTTTCACTGTGTTGCTCAGGCTGGTCTCAAACTCCTGAGCTCAGGCAATCCACCTGCCTCCAGTTGCCAAAGTGCTAGGATTACAGGCGTGAGCCACCACGCCCAGCCACATGAGCTATTTTAATACAGGCCTATAATGATGAATCGCATCAGAGCAATTGGAGTATCCATTCCATCAAACACTTATCCTTTCTTTTTGTTACAAACAATTCAATTATACTCTTTTAGTTAATTTAAAATGTAAATTAGCTTATTGTTCACTGTGCTGTGCTATCAAATATTTGATCTTAAAGATTCTGTCTAACCACATTTTTGTACCCATCAGCCGTCCCTACTCCCCACGTCCCCCTTTCCTGGCCTCTGGTAAGCATCATTCTACTTTCTATGTCCATGTGTGCAATTGTTTTGATTTTTAACTCCCACAGATGAGAACATATGAAGCTTGCCTTTCTGTGCCTGCTTTGTTTCACTTAAAATAATGTCTTCAAGTTCTATCAGTGTTGTTGCAAATGACAGGATCTCATTCTCTTTTTTTGCCTGAATAATATTCCATTGGGTAGGTATATCATATTTTCTTGATCTATTCAATTATTGATGGGTAGGTTGTTTCCAAATCTTGACTATTGTGAGTAGTGATGTGGTAAACAGTGCAAATATCTCTTTGATATATTTATTTCCTTTCTTTTGGATATACCTAGAAGTGGGATTGCTGGATCATATGACAATTCTATTTTTAGGTTTTTGAAGAACCTCCATACTGTTTCCCATAGTTGTACTAATTCACAGTCCTGAAGTTTTCTCTTTCTTCACATCCTCGCCAGCCTTTGAGGTTGACTGCCATTTAGATAAAAGTCATTTTGACTAGGGTGAGGTGATATCTCATCACAGCTTTGATTTGCATTTCTCTGATGATCCGTGATGATGAGCACCTTTTTATATACCTGTCTGCCATTTGTAAGTCTTCTTTTGAGACATGCTATTCAGATCTTTTGCCAGATTTCAGTAGTTTCATAGTTTGAGGTGTTAGATTGAAGTCTTTCATCTATTTTGATTTGATTTTTGTACATGACAAGAGATACAGGCTGTTTTATTCTTCTGCATATGGATATCCAGTTTTCCAAGTGCCATTTATCAAAGAGACTCCTTTCCCCAATGTATGTTCTTGGAAACTCTGTCAAAAATGAGTTCATTGTAGAGGTATGAATTTATTTCTGGGTTCTGTATTCCGTTGACACATTGGTCAATGTATCTGTTTTTATGCCACTACCATGTTGTTTTGGTTCCTATGGATCTATAGTATAAATTGAAGTCAGGTAATGAGATTCTCTCAGTTTTTAAAGTTTTTGCTAAGGATAGCTATGGCTCTTCTGGTGTGTGTGTGTGTGTGTGTGTGTGTGTGTGTGTGTGTGGTTTCATATAAATTTTAGGATTTTTTTTTCTATTTCTGTGAAGAATGTGATTAGTATTATGATAAAGATTGCATTGAATCTCTAGATTGCTTTGGGTAGTATGGGCATTTTAACATTATTTATTCTTCCAATCCATGAGGGAATCTTTTCGCATTTTTTTGTGTCCCCTTTAATTTGTTGAATCAATATTTTAAAATTTTTATTGTAGAGCCTTTTCACTTCTTTGGTTAAGGCAGTTACAAGATATTACATTTTGTTTGTTGCTATTGTAAATGGATCTTAAAAATTTCTTTTTCAGATTGTTCACTGTTGACATATAGAATGCCACTGATTTTTGTATGTTGATTTTGTATCATGAAACTTCACTAAATTTGTTTATCAGTTCCAGCTGTTTTTTTTAAAATTATTCTTCAGGCTTTTCCAAATATACAATCATATCATCTGCAAACAAAGATAATTTTACTTTTTCCATTCTAATTTGAATGCTCTTTATTTTTTTCTTTTGTCTGGTTGTTCTAGCTAGGACTTCAGGATTATGTTGAATAACAGCAGTGAAAGTGGGCATCCTTGTCTTGTTCCCTAATCTTAGAGGAAAGACATTTTGCTTTTCCCTGTTCAGTATGATAACCAGCTGTGGGCTGTTATTTTGCTAAGGTGTGATCCTTCGATAGCCATCATTTTTATGGTTTTTATCATGGAAGGATGCTGAATGTTATCAAATGATTTTTCAGCATAAGTTGCAATGATTGTATGATTTTTCTTCTTCGTTTTGCTGATAGGATTTATCACATTGGTTGATTTCTGAATGTTGAACCATTCTTGCATACCTGGGATAAATTCCACTTGCTTATGATGAATGATTTTTTAATGTGTTGTGGAATTTGGTTTGCTAATATTTTGTTACGTATTTTTGCATCAGTATTCGACAGTAGCCTGTAGTTGTTGTTTTTTTTTTTAATGTCTTTATCTGATTTTGGTGTCAGGGTAGTACTGGCCTCATAGAATGGACTGGTATTCGTTCTTCATTAAGTGTTTAATAAAATTATTCAGCAGTGAATCCACCAAATCCTGGACTTTTCTTTTTTGGGAGACTTTTTGTTACAGCTTCGATCTCATTACTTGTTGGTCTGTTCAGATTTTGGACTCCTTCAGGGTTCAATCATGGTATGTTGTACGTGTCTGAGAATTTGTTTTTGTCTTCTAGGTTTTCCAGTGTATTGGTGTGTAGTTGCTTATAGTAGCTACTAGTGATCCTTTGAATTTCTGTGGTATCAGTTGTAATGTTTTCCTTTTTCATCTCTGATTTTATTTATTTGGGTCTTCCCTCTTTTGTTCTTCATTAGTCTGACTAAAGTTTTGTTGATTTTGCTTATCTTTTCAAAAAACCATCATTTTATTTCATTGGTTTTTGTTTTGGAATCGATTCAAGCATTCTGTCTTTTGACTGGAGAGTCATTTCATTTACACTCTGTGTTATTATTGATATGGAAGGAATTTTTTTCTGGCCATTTTTTAATTTGTTTAATGGTTGTTTTGTTGTCTTTTCCTGTTTTCCTTCTTTCCTATCTTTCTTTCAGTGGAGGTGATTTTCTCTGGTAGTATGTTTTAATTTCTTGCTATTTATTTTTTGTATATCTTTTGTATTATTTTTGCTTTGAGCTTACCATGAGACTTGCAAATGATATAATCCATCATTTCAAACTGATGACAACACAGATTGCATAAACTAAATAAGAAACAAACAGAAAACTAATAAAAACTACACTTTAGATTCATCCCCTTGCCTTTAAACTTTTTCTGTTCTTACTATACTATCGATGTCTTGAAAAGTTGTTGTAGTTACCTTATTTATTTATTTGTTTATTTAGAGACAGAGTTTCATTCTGTCACCTAGGCTAGAGTGCAGTGGTGCCATCTCGGCTCACTGCAACCTCTGACTCCCAGGTTCAAGGGATTCTTGTGCCTCAGCCTCAGAGTAGCTGAGATTACAGGCGCCCACCACCACACTCAGCTAATTTTTTAAAATTTTTAGTAGTGGTGGGGTTTCACCATGTTGACTAGGCTGGTCTGCAACTCCTGACCTCAAGTGATCCACCCGCCTCAGCCTCCCAAAGTGCTGGGATTATAGGCGTGAGCCACCATACCCAGCCCAGTAGTTGTTGTTGTTATTATTTTTGTTTTGTTTTGACTAAATTTATTTTAAAAATGAAAGATTTTTTAAAACTATACTTTAAGTTCTGGGATACATGTGCAGAACCTGCAGGTTTGTTACATAGGTATACACATGCCATGGTGGTTTGCTGTACCCATCAACCTGTCATCTACATTAGGTATTTCTCTTAATGTTGTCCCTCCCCTAGGTCCCCAACTCCTGACAGACCCTGGTGTGTGATGTTCCCCTTCCTGTGTCCATGTGTACTCATTGTTCAACTCCCACTTATGAGTGAGAACACACTGTGTTTGGTTTTCTGTTCCTGTGTTAGTTTGCTGAAAATGATGGTTTCCAGCTTCATCCATGTCCCAAAGGACATGAACTCATACTTTTTCATGGTTGCGTATTATTCCATAGTTTATATGTGTTTTGATAGGTTCATGTTTTAGTCTTCCTTTTTAGGCTATGAGTAGTTTATAAACCACAATTACAGTATTATAATGTTCTGTATTTTTTGGTGTATTTACTATTACCAGTGAGTATTGTGCCTTCAGATGGTTTCTTATCACTCATTAACATTGTTTTCTTTCAGATTGAGTAACTCCCTTTAGCATTTCTTGTAGGACAGGTCTTGTGTTCATGTAATCCCTCAGCTTTTGTTTGAGAATGTCTTTTTTTTCCCTGTATGTGGGATATTTTCCCTGGATATTCTATTCTAGAATACAAGTTTTGTTTTGTTTGTTTTGTTTTCCCTTCAGGGATTTAAATATGTCATGTCATTCCCTCCTGGCCTGTAAGGTTTCCACTGAGAAGTCTGCTGCCAGATGTATTGGAGCTCCATTGTATGTTTGTTTGTTTGTTTTCTTTTGCTGCCTTTATGATCCTTACTTTATCTTGACCTTTAAAATTTTAATTATTAAATGTCTTGAGATAGTCTTTTTTGGGTTAAATCTGCTTGGTGGTTTATAACCTTCTTATGCTTGAATATTGGCATCTTTGTGTAGGTTTATGAAGTTCTCTGTTATCCTTTTGAACAGACTTTCTACTCTGATCTCTCTCTCTCTACTTCCTCTTTAATGCCAATAACTCTTAGATTTGTACTTTATTTTCTAGATCTTGTAGGAGTGCTTCGTTTTTTAAGTTCTTTTTTCTATTGCCTCCTCTGACCGTGTATTTTCAAATAGCTGTCTTTAGGCTCTCCAAGTTTTTATTCTGCTTGATTAATTCTACTGTTAAGAGATTTTAATGCATCCTTCAGTTTGTCAATTACATTTTTCAGCTCTAGAACTTACATTTGATTCTTTTAATTATTTCAGTCTCTTCATTTATCTGATAGGATTCTCAATTATTTGTTTGTGTTGTCTGAATTTTGTTGAGCTTCCTTAAAACAACTTTTAAATTCTCTGTCTGTCTCTCTGGGATCGGTCCCTGGGGATCTTATTTAGTTCATGTGTTGAGCCCATGTTTTCCTGAATGGTCTTGATGCTTGTGGATGTTCATCAGTGTTGGGCATTGATGAGTTAAGTATTTGTTGTAGTCTTTGCATTCTGAGTTTGTTTCACTTGTCCTTCTTGGGAAGATCTTGCAGGCATTCAAAAGGACTTAGATGTTATAGTCTAAGTTTTTGGCTATTGCAGCCATACCTGCATTAGGGGGCACCCCCAAGCCTAGTAATACTGTATGTCTTGTAGACTTGTAGAGGTACTGTCTTGGTGTTTTGGGGTAAGAGTGGGAGAATTTCACTCAATGCCCAAGTGCTCTTCAGTCAGTTTGTGGTGAATGTTGCCAGGGCTGGGTCTCTGTCATTAGGACAGTGGGCTCATTTCTGGTCCAAGGCCTGGAGCTGAGGACCCTGGGTACCTACTTGATGCTCGGCTCCACTGTGGTCAAGGTGATGCCTAGGCTGCAAGAGAAGTCCCCCTTACTCTTTCCTCTCCTTTCCTCAAGCAGAAGGAGTCTCTTCCTATAGCCACCATATGTAGGAATGTGCTGGGACACCCTTGAAGCCAGCATAGCTCTAAGTCTCACCTGAGGTTCTTGGCCTCCACTGATAATTATTCAGAGTCCAAGGACTCTTTAGTTAGCCAGTGATGGATCCTGCCAGAACTGGGTCCTTCCCTTCAAGGCACTGGGTTCCTTTCTGGCCCGGGTGTGCCTACAAATTTCATCCTGGAGCTAGCACCTGGAATGTAGCCCTCACGACTGTCTGGTCTATTCTATAGTGGTTGAGCTGGTATCCCAGTTATAAGGGAGTTTTCTTTATTCTCCCCTCTTCTTTCCTTAAGCAGAAGGAAGAAGTCTCTCCCATAGCTGCTAGCAACATTGCCTGGGGTTGGGAGAAGGGTGATGCAAGCATCCCCTTAGCCACCTGGGCTGGTGTCTCACTAGGTCACATGCACCATAAATTAACTGGCTCAGAGCCCAGCACCAGGAATTGTCCAGGAATTGCAGGTTTTGTTATCTAGGCTGCCTTTCAAGTTCATTTAGGACCTTAGTGGCAAAGCCTTGCCAGAATTTAAGTTCTGACCATTGGGATAGACAATTTGCCTCAGGCAAGGGCTGGTCTAGGTGCCCGCTGTCTGGGCACCAGCAAGTTCTTCACTTTGCTGTTTTCCACTGTAACAGGGAAGTACTGAGTTCTAATGCAGAGTCCTACAACCACTGTGCTCTCCTTCCCCCAAACACACAGATTCTCTTTCCAAGACATACAGCCACTAATGGGGGATGGGAAAATGGTGGTATAGGTGATTCATGACTGTCTTTCCTACCCTCTTCACTGCCTCTTTTAGTGATATGGAGTTAAAACTAGATACTGTGATAATTCATCTGATTTTTGGTTAGTATGAAGGGTTTTTTTGTGTGTGTAGGTAGTTGTTCAATTTTGTGTTTTAGCAGGGAGGACAACTGCTGGAGTGTTCTATTTGCCATCTTGCTCCACCTCAATAATCTATTATTATTTTTTAAACTGGTTTTGGAACGGAAAAGATAAAAGGACTATAGCCATCTTAATACCACAGAGGGAGATCCTTTCTGAGAATGATTCCAGCATTCAGAGGACAGGAGGTCCGGTTCAAAACATGGGGAGCAAGAAGTTCTCATTCTCATCCTTTGAAGTTGTATGTGGAGACACACTTGAAGCCAGCCTTACCGCTAAAACTCTCAGTTACCTGAGCCGATAATTGCCCTTTTTATGTAAGTCAGGCTGGGTTACATTTTTATGATCTGCTGAACTGATAAAGCAGTGAACCAATTTTTGAAAGTAGTAAGATGTTCTGAAAAAGCTGAAGTTCCATTTAGTCCATGTCCTTCTTCTTGTTCCTGCCGGAGGATCACACAATGGCCTTCTGGAGAGTTATGGCCTTCCTGCAGCTTTCTGGTGACGATGATTTCCAAGAGATCTGTTTTTATTACTGCCTTCTCTTGCCTGTTCAATATCCTAGGCTGCAAAATGTAAAAAAAAAAAAAAACAGTAGTTTTCATATTTGAATGTTTATTGCATTTTTAACAAGGAAATCCTAAAAAAGTATTGGTCACTTATTTTTTTTTCCCTAGGATGAGCTGGTTTTCCAACTTCCGGGGACTTTCCTTCTTTGAACTATTTCCTTATGCAACTCACTTGGAGGGAAGTATATGACATAAAATAAAGCTATAGTCCAGGACTTTCATAGACATCAGGGAGAGGAAAAAAGAAGGAATTTATATATCCTAAATGCAAGGGGGGCGTCTGTGGATTTTTCAGTAGAAATTTGAATGGAATAGAGTTGTAGCAAAGGAGAGAGAGAGGCAGAAACAAGACATTCTTATGAACAAGTCTGTAGAGAAGTTGACTCTTTGAACAAATAGCACTGAAAAAAAAAGACATAAAACAACGACAACAAAACATTTTTTTTTATTTTGAGACGGAGTCTTGCTCTGTTGCCAGGCTGGAGTGCAGTGGCGCAGTCCTGGTTCACTGCAACCTCCGCCTCCTGGGTTCAAGCGATTCTTCTGCCTCAGCCTCCCAACTAGCTGGGACTACAGGCTTGTGCCACCATGCCCAACTAATGTTTTATTTTTAGTAGAGACGGGATTTCACCATGTTGGCCAGGATGGTCTCAATCTCTTGACCTCGTGATCCACCAGCCTCAGCTTCCCAAAGTGCTGGGATTACAGGTGTGAGCCAACACACCTGGCCAACAAAACAAATTTTTAAAACCTGTGATAGGGGTCAAATAAGAACAGTGTTAGACAGAGACAGATGACAGAGTGCAGCATGTTCCTCAAGCCCACAGTCTACTGTATTTATTGTATACCTACTGTTTATTTCTGCACCAAACAAAAAATTTAGTAGTTATGTTAGGGGAATGTTTAGAATTTAAGTGACATACCTTTCAACTAGCTACAACTGAAAAGAAAGAACTTTATTTTGAGGCCATTGTGAACACCATTCTCCCATGGTGTAACTCTATGTCCTGATTCATGCAGAAGAGTTCTAGTTTATGCCTGGTATCTTGGTGTAATTATTGATTGCACCTATTTAACCATCTAAAGAATCCTGGATTCAGATTTTGGCAATAATTATGCAGTCACTTTGCACATGCCTTCCACATAATTCTGCATATAACTCAGTGGGTAATCTGAGGTGTCAATATATACACAAAACCTCACTAAGAAGAAAGTTTCCTCTTCTGATTTTATTTCCTAAGACTGATTCTTAATGACAAATTTTTTATGTTTGCCTTCCTGTATCAATGAGGAATTGAGTTTAGCTGTGAGGAAAATGATGCTCATAACAATGATTTAAAGGGATCAGAGGTTTAGATTTTGTCATACGCCCAGAAGTCTAAAGATAGATATTTACTAGTACTGGTTCATTGATTGACTCAACAGGCCCATTATATCCAAGAACTTTGTATTTGCTTGGCCTTTTTCTCCTGGGATGGATGGCTCTTAAACCCCCAGATAACATGTGAGCTTTCTAGGCAGTAGAAAAGGGCGCAAAGGAATAGATAGTACCTTTATCAGGAAGGCTAACACTTTGCCAGAAGTTCCAGTAGATGTTCACTTATGAATCTTTGGATAAAACTGTATCACATGGTGAACCCTAAGTTTAAAAAGAAAAGGCAGGGTAATACCTCTTTTAGTTTTTGGTGTTTTTTTTTTTTTTTTTTTTTTTTTGCTTTTTAAAATGTTTATTTTTAATTTTAAGCAACATTCTTTGCCATGTGTATCAAACCTGAGTTGTCTTAGTGTGTTTGGGCTGCTTTGAAAAATTATCACAGACGGTGGATGACTTAAATAATGGACATTCAGTTTTCACAGTTCTGGAGGCTGGTAAGCCCAAGATTAGGGGAGGCCCACGGCCAGTTTCTTGTAAGGGCTCTCTACCTGTTTGCAGTTGGCCATCTTCTTGCTGTGTACTCACATGGTGGCGGGCAGAGAAAGAGGAGACACACTCTTCCCTGTCTCTTCTTAAAAGGACACTGATCCTATTTATGAAGGCTTTACTCTTATGACCTGATTACTTCTCTAAGTCCCCACCTCCAGATAGCATCATATTGGAAATTAGGTTTCAATATATGAATTTGGGGATAAAGACTTATAGTCCATAGCATCTGGCAGCAGCCACACCTCTCTAGACCAAAAACTTAACTATATATAGTATAAGACTCTAGGACAAGAAAGAGAGAGAGAAAAAGGGAGTAGACTGAGGCATAGATATGAATACATAGTCTCTTCATTAGGTTGCATATTATGTTTCAAATCACTGTAACTATTAGTTGACAAGTTTATGAACTCTACTGGGAAACTAAGTATTGAACTGTAGAGACTACAGGAAAGAAAGATTACCTGTAATTTTATTCAGGTCTAAATAAATTAGAACTCATCTGGGATTTAGAAACAGAAGCTTAATGCTTGATGAGTGTTCATTGCAGATTGCTGGATATTACCTCTAAAATTTCTATAGTGAGGGCAAGGATGAATAAGCATTACTACTTCAACCTTTATTCTTCAATTTCAATAGATGGGAGAAGGTTCTCTCTGCAGGGAAATGTTAAAGGTGGTGTGGGAACTGAAAGCCACCATGGAGAAGGACATAGCAATGACTGTGCAGTCATGTTTGCCTGTGGTTTCAATATAGCTGTTCCTGAAAATCCAGGGATCAGCAGGTTGTCTATGATCCCATTTACTCTATCACTTACTACCTATTTATTTAAAATTATTAATGTGTGACAAATCATCTTAGGCATTGGAAGTAAAATGAAAAACATTCCATCTCCTATATTCGGAGAGCACAATAACATGTAAACAAATAAATATATACATTTACTATTTAGGATTAGTGCTAAGAAAAAATGAAATATATTTCTGTTATAGAGAATAATAGAGGAAACTAAGTTAGACAGGATTTCTCTGGAAATTTCTTTAATGAGATGCTACTTAAGCTAAAACATAAAGGATGAAAAGGAGAGAAAATTATGCATCAAAGCAGGGGAAAACTGCCAGTTCTAGAATTCATTCATTTTAATTTGTTCACCTGTTCAATTTTGAATATTTCTACTTATCATGTACCAAGTTATATAATAGATACTTTAATCATGGTAGAAGACAAAGGCAAACACTATACTTTCATACTATAATAAAATATTTAGATTGCTAAGTGCCATAAGAGAGAGAAGCAGAGTTATAGAAACATTATATATTTTACATCTTGGCAAAAAATTTTAATTTTTCAGTAGCTCCCATGAATTTCCTTGATTTGTATTTGTATTATCTTTGCATTTTGACTCATTGTACGTATAATCCAAGAATAAGATGTTTAATTTCTAAAAGTTTATATACTACTTATTGAAATGCTTTCTTCATTATTTATATGCTTATGGGATTTCCACAAACTTTCTTAGTTATTTCAATGAGAAGATCTTCTTGCCATTGTCTGAAGACCTTAACTAATCTGATTGGTAGCATGCTGCAAAAATAAATTTTAAAGGCTAATTTTTCACACGACATGCGACAAAGTAACCCAAAATGGATCAGACACCTAAATGGAAAAGTAACCAAAAATGGGTCAGAGACCTAAAACCATAAAACCATGGAAGAAAGCATAGGAGTAAATCTTCATGACCTTGGATTAAGCAGTGATTTCGTGGATATAACATCTAAAGCACAACAAACAGAAGAAAAAATAGATAAGAGGGATTTCATTATAAATTAAAAATTTTGTGCTTCAAAGATACAATCAAGAAGTGAAAAATCAATCCACAGAATGGGAGAAAATTTTGAAAACCACATATCTGATAAGAAATTTGTATCTAGAATATATAAAAAACTCTTAGAACTCAATAATAAAAAGTCAAATAACCTAATAAAAAGTATGCAACAGATCTGAAAACGATTGGATTAATGGATGGATGGCTGGATAGATAGATAGATAGATAGATAGATAGATAGATAGATAGATAGACAGATAGATTGATAGTCAATAGCAAAGTGAAATGATACTCAACACCATTAGCCGTCAAGAAAATGCAAATTAAAATCACAAGGAGATACCACCTCCCACCCGCTGCAAAGGCTATATTAAAAAAGACAGATAATAACAAGTGTAGGCGAGAAATTGGAACTCTTATAAGCTGCTAGTGAGAATGTAAAATGGTGCAGGCATTTTGTAAGACCATCTGGCAGTTTCTCAAAAGATCAAACATAGACTTATTATATGACCCAGCGGTTCCACTGCTAGATGTGTACCCAAAACAATTTACAACATATAAGGACACAAAAAACTCTTGAACATGCAATTCATAGTAGCATTATTCATAACAGCCTAAAAGTAGAAACAATTCAGATGTCCATCAACTGATGAATGGGTAAACTTTGGTATAATCATATAATGGAATATTATTTGGCAATAAAAAGCAGTAAAGTACTGATACACGCTACAGTAAAGATGAAGCACGGAAACACTATGTGATGTGAAAGAAACCAGACACAAAAGATATATTGTATCATTTTATTTGTATAAAATATCCAGAAAAAGCAACTCTATCAAGACAAAGTAGTTGTGTAGTGCTGAATGGGGATGGGAGGAATGGAACAGGTTCAGGGCTAAAGGGTGTGAAGTTGCTTTGTGAGGTGAAAATATTCAAAATTAATTGGTGTGATGGTTTTACAACTCTGTGAATGTATTAAATACCATTGAATTGTACACTTCAAATAAGTGAACTGTATGGTATGGGAACTATGTCTTAGTAGTTCTGTTATTTAGAAAGATAATTTGCCCAAAAAAAACCTAAAATGTCAATTTGATTCTGATTTAATTGAGATTAAAAAGGAAATAAAATCATTGTTCTTTATGTATTCCATACACATTAATTGAATTACATTTTTATTTGTTTAATGTAACACAGAGGTGTGAATTTCTTCACAATTGGAGAGATGAAACAACATTTTAACACTCTGATGTTAGACAAAAAAAGTGGAAAAAGTAGTGGAAACAGAATGGAATCCATGTTTTAACTGTGAAGCTGTGTCTTACAACTGTAAACACAATGATTTTGACCACAAAATACTACTATGCAAGAAGAGTTTTCCTGATAAGATCAATATTTCCTAGGACTGGTATTTAACTTTACTTACTGAGCCTTGGGCTTCCAAATGATTATTGTCAGCACTTAAGCAATTTATACATATCTTTTAGTGAGATGGTACATTTGGATTGATATTAAATCGCAAAATATATTTTTGCTTTCTCTCCTTAGTCAATGTAAAAAGTGTATCGTGAGATATAATATTTTGTACCTTAAAATGACACCCTTGAGTTATTTAATGAAAAACAAATACAGAAATATATGTGTCAATTTAGCAATGCACATTTTGGTGCCTTGAATCAGAGAGAACATTACTTCCTAATAAGTATTTGGAAATTTCAATTTATGGTGCAGTTTTAAATATAAATATTTTAAGCAGGCTTTAACTGAAGTTTGAAGCCCACTGGAATCATTATAAAAAGATAAATAAAGATATGCTTTCTATAGTTAAATATTTATCTTGAGTTCATACATTTTATGGTAAATCACTTATTGATTATCTCTAAGATATCAAAATAGCACACGGTTGAGGGACCACATGTGTCTTCTGCTCTCAGTTTAGTTTGTTTCACCTTGTTAATCGTTAGACATAATAAGCACATCTAAAGTCCTTATAGATGTCTATTTCGTGAAGTGTGACTACTGATCTAGGTTGTATCTCTTAGCATTGTGACAATTACTTTACCAACACTTTTTTGTGTTTATTACACCATTCTTATGTCTGTTACTCAAGGTCAGTGGCTATGCTCATCAATATTACTTTCACTCATTGAATCAGATGAAATTTCATGCTCAATAATTTACCATTTTAAATATTCTGCATCTAGTTCACCTTGTATAGTTTACTTGAGGCCATCTTTAAAAAAGGAAGAAGAAAGAGTAAATGAAGAAGTACTCTAAAACAAATACTGAGAAGTACAGAGTTTTAAGGAAGGTGAAAGATTTTCAACATAATATAGCCTAGAATAACATTTTCTAATGGGTTCCCTCCAGGTCTATTTAGTCTCTGCTTGAACACGTTGAGGTCTGTGGGGAGATAAACCCCCAAAATGTCTTGTGCTTGTTCCAACAGTTTAGTATAGTGTAAAGAACAGTGTTTGGAAGCAGACATACTTGGGTCGTAACTTCACTTCTGCTTCTGGTTGTTTGGGTGATTACTTAATGCTTCTGAGTCCTTCCTTATCATTTATTTTTGTTTTTATTATTTTTTTAGAGGTGGGGGGCTTTCTCTGTTGCAGCCTCGAACTCCCAGGCTCAAGTAATCTTCCTGCCTCAGCCTCCTGAATAGTTGGGACTATGGGCCTGTGACCCCATGCCTGACATCATTGTTGAGTTGGATATATTCTATCTAGCTTGTAAGTTTGGTGGAAGAGTTTAGAATGATAAAATAATGTGTTCAGATCAATAATTAACACCCAATAAATATAGTTCTTTCTTCCTACCCTCTATAAATGTCAAAACATTTGGCAGGATGAAAAATATCTCAGTGTAGTATATATGCTTTGCATGCAAAAAAAAATTCTTATTTACCTGTTTTGATTAAGTGAAAATGAAGTGATTCTTTTCCTTTTGTTCATCCTTCCTGTTAGCTTGTGTATTACCTCTATTCTCTGTTCTCTCTTTTCTCCCAAACCCCCAGTCTTGCCAGCTCTGGATGAGTGACTGTGTTGTTGCCCACACTATTTTGTATTTCACCCTCTGCAAGGTGACTAGACACTTACTGTATCTAAAACCTTCCATGGGTTTAGAACCATAAACCTTCAATGAATTCTAGGAACTTACATATAAAATCCAAAATTCTTTGGTTGGCCTTCTAAGTTGTTTAACAGTTTGACCCCAGTATAATTCTCTGGCTTCATCTCCACTTTCATTATTTTTATGACATGTTTTCCTTTCTTTCAGTCATTTCATGTATCTCAATTTTCCATGCACTCAGTGCTAATGTCTTTTCCTGTCATTGTTACTTATCAATGTGCTGTTTCTTCCTCGAGAACCAGTAGACCTGCACCGTGAAATCCTCCTCGTGCTTCCTGTTGAAACTGAAGTAGTCTGCCTTTCCTTATCTTCCATAGATTTTGCTTGTACCTCTCTCCCATCTTAGGTTGAATTTGAATTTGTACTTTTGTCTCCAGAACTGAATTATCAGCATCTTGAAGGCAAAGCCTGTGTCTGATTTATCATCTTCCATTTCCTATCTACCAGTTTCCTGCAAACTCTCTCACCCCATCACCCACCCAACAATACCTCCACAGAGATGACGGAGTTGTCTCTTGCCACAGTTTCTTCAAATATATGGAAAAGCTTTGTGTCCTCACTGTAGTCACCTAGGAAACCATAGCAGATTGGATATTTAGGAATTTAATCTTAATGAGACTGACACAAGCTATGTATGGTTTCTGCTTTGGTTTTCCCTGGATGGTCTAAATCAAAGCAGCAGCCTTTCTTTCCATTAGTGGCTGCATTGTGCTTTTCATTTTATTCTCTTCCTTTGCACTCTACATATTATTTGTTATAGTCTATTTGGCATGTTTATGGTTACATCTTTGCTTAAAAATGATGTGATAGCCAGAAATGGAGTTGCTCCTACATGATAAATTGAGGGCGATTCTTTAATTTACAGAAAGCAAGTAATATTTCTATAAATGACATACAAGATTTACATTGTATTTTTTATTTTACATTGTATATTTACAAAACACATTTGTACCTACTGTTTCATTGAAAAGGTAAGTGGGTGCAGACCTTGAACTAATTTTTCAATGCCTACTCTAAGAGAATTTCTGTTGCATAATTCTAGAATATTTAACAGTCACATAATTTAATTTTTAAAAACAACTTATCTTTAATCTTTCCCTGACCCAATGCTCCATCAAGTAAAATGGATTACTGTTGGTTTAATGGTTTAAGGGATCTTATTTGGTTTGGACTTTTCTTTGATATTTTAAATTTTAAATATTGTTTGATTGTTTGTTTGTTTTGCCATTAGATCTGCCAATGTCACTTGTCCCCCAGCTTGGTTTAACATCCTATGAGTTTTGAGTGCTCTAGTAACATCTAAGGTTAAACGTGATTGGGACAGTTGCAAATTGGGTTCTGGTAATTTCAATATTTACTTGTTTGTTCTTCTAATGCCTGGTTTTTCATGTGGATATTGTTGGAGAGTGTTTTTTATTCTTAAAAGTTTCTAATGGTATCTGCTAATTTATCATCTCAATAATGTTTTTTTTTCATTATTATTATAATTTAAAATATAAATATGGAGCATGGAGCAGTAGTTCATTATAGCAAAAATTCATCTCTTGAGATTCCTAAAGTGTGTTTCTTGGTCCTTATTCTCAAATCTATATTTACGAACAGACTATATTTTTGGTGTCTTATTCTTCACAAAATGAAGTCCCTACTATCTAAGATATATTGTGTGAAAATTTAAAATGGAGTTGTACAGCCTGAGTCTCAGATGAAAAATGCAGAGGGAAGTAATTGGCCACCTTCCAAACTCTTCTGAGAGACTGATCCAGTAGTCCAAAATGGGAAATGAAGTTTCAGAAAAAGCATTCCCCAAAGAAGCATGATTCATCTTGCGTGGCAGTAAATATAACTCTTTGAGCACTGTTATTTATTTGACCACTTCACTGGGGTCCGAGCTTGCTTATCTCTGCAAATCAGCTTCTCGGTAAACTCTTAAAGGCCAGTCGGTGCTTCCCCTAACAATAAACTGTTGTTGTTGTTTGGTTTGTTTTTTTAAAAAAATTCTGCCTGTAGAATTGAGATATCTTCCAAATATGACTGTTCTCTCTCTGCTATCTAGCATTGTGCCCACTCTAGCTTCATTTTTTTTTAACTTTCAGTTGATAAAAATGATCATATAGAGGTTGGCTAGACTAAATCGGTGGCTTTTTTTTCTAATATTCATCACAGTTAGAATCCGTTTGTTGCTGCTGTCTCCAATATTAGGGCTTTATTACCTAAAGCGTACACTGGAGGGGATGATAAGGATCGTTTCTACTTATTGTGCCTTTTTTTAGTCCTAGTTTTACATTCTGGCATCATAGAAAATATATGTTAATTACTTAACACATGCTTGGCACATGGTTAATGTTCTAAAGCTGTTGGTTGTAATGATTAAATGAAATTTTCTGTCTCTATCTCCATTTTATTTCTTATCTCAATCATTATCCATATCCATGTCTATCTATATATTTGTCTTTCATCAGATAAAATGATGCCTAAGACATAGTAAGGGCTGCAAAAGTGTTTGCAAAAATTATTATTTTTCACATAACACATTTTTAACTATTTGTTGATCACATTTAAATACTGTATGATGTGTGATTATAGTTTCCATGAGAATATTGACCAAATCTAATTCTTTCATAGGTACCTTTCTCATTTTAAGTAAATAAATATTTTTAAATAAATAACAAGTAAACAGTAATATTATTAAATTTTGGAAGTGGAAGGAAACATAAATTATTGGGTTCAACCCCCTTTTATCAGATCAAAAAATTGAAATGGATAGCCTAGACTTTTAAAATCCTTTCATAATCCAGAGGTCACTCTTATTCATATTAACTCTTCTAAAATGTGGTGTTATGTAATCTGGGCGAGCGATATTTTATTAGTTTCTTCCCTGGGTAAGGCCTTGATGACAAACCATTGTTGACTCTGGGGCCACTAGAAGATCATTCACGGTCAGTATATATCAGTCAACAATACAGGATTGAGAACTAGAATTCATTCATTTGCCCCTTAAAAATATATGTTAAGAAACTCTCGTGAAGTTACCCAGGCTGATTTTGAACTCCTGGCCTCAAGAGATCCTTCTGCTTCAGTCTCCCAAAACTCTGAAATTACAAGTTTGAGCCACCATGCCCAGCTTCTTTGACCAACTTTTTAATAGTCATTATGATGCCACCCAGAAAAATGATGCTGCTTCTTGTTTTCTCAGAGTATTCCATCTCTGGAAAATGACCTCCAACTCACCTAAATTGGGGGTTAAGGCATGTTTTTATATATACTTGGTTGCAATAGAGGGAATTAGTGGCTTAGAGCTTCCATAATGGATAGATTTGTATAAGAATTTCCAACTTATTTTTTCCCCTCACGTATAATTGAAATCATATAAACAATATGTATTCAGAAAAGGTATCTGTGTTATTGTGTACATTTTTAAAATTTATGTTTGAGAAATTTTCATATTTGTAATGACAAATGTGAAAGTTTTTTTCCCCCCAAAAAATAAAAAAACAAAACAAAACCCAGAGAGATGTATCGAACAGTGTCATTACTGCTATATTAGAAATATAGTAAGTTTCTCAAGGGAAATAGGGTCACTAATATCAGTGTCAGACACAAAGACTAAGACTTTTAACTCTAGATCTAGGAGTCTTTTCACACAGTGTTTCATAAGATTTTCATATATATATATATATATATATATATATATATATATATGCTTCTTTGTTTCTAAGCCTCTTTTTTCTCCCATATTTGAAAAGTAAATGTTCTCTCATGTGCAGGAGTTTAGAATTTCTATTTAAGACTTTTATTTCTTGGTTTATGTTTCACTGGAGACCAGAATATTGGCTGGGGTGTGTGTCTGATAGGGTGACGTTGGTGATTTGAGGACATGAGAGCTGGGGACTCAGGCAGAGAAGGAGTGGGAGGTATATAGAGAAAGGCCAGCTCAACATGTATTTCTGGGAAGGAAAGTAAAACACAAACAAAGGTATTATATCTCTGTTTAAAAATTTGTGTCTTTTTTTTTTTTTTTACATTTAGCTTTTTGAGTTTGTATGAAAGTTAATCCTGTTAAAATTCCATTTATTTTGACACCCTGTAGTGGCATCAGTCTTCTTAAGGACTAAGAGGTGATGTCCAAGAGTGACAATGAGAAACAGTGTTACACTCTATGTGAAAAGTGGTCTAAGAGTTGTATTTAAAGCAGTCAAATATCCTTGAGATATCTGCCCATGCATTTATAACAATTTAGTTTTCTTTCTTCTTTTTCTACCTTTCCTTTCTCCTTCCTTCCCGCCTTCCTCTCTTTTCTTTCTCTGTTTATTTCTCTTGTTTTTCTTCCATTCCCAAAGCCCTCCTTTTCTTTTTTTGATTCTGGTAGTGTTTCTTTAATAGACGTTTGTTAAGCATGAACTGCTGTGTACAAAGTGAGTTAGATGCTTTGCGTGCCTGTACTACAATCATATAAGACTTCTGTGCTCAAAGGAACTTATAGTACGGCAAGAAAGGTAAACAGTACAAAATTTAATACATTCAAAATGGGATCTACTAAAGTTAAGAGTATGGGATAAGCATTATGAAACAGGATATTTTAAAATTTTAGCTTAAAAGTGTAGTTCGTGTCAGTAAGTCTTACTGATTTGGGTTCAGGAATACTGGCCATTGTGACCCATTCTAAAGTGTGTAACAGATTCACCTATAATAACATGCAACGTATGGTATATGTGATAATTATATGATACCTTTTAATGTTAATATTAAATATTAATGCAAACAAGTGGAGTTGAGTGAGAACTGAGAAACTGACTATTGTAAATTCTTTAAAAGAATTTCTTGTTCTCTCCTTTCTATGCAGGAGAGCATATTGGTAATAAGATAAAAAGTAGATACTCTATTTAGACAGACCTGTAAGGATCTGTATGCTTGGCAGCACTGCTTAATCAAATATACCATGGACTATCCCAAATTTTAATTATGTGTAGAGCAGGAGAATGCTACTTTCATGGAATGAAGAGGTCATTGGCAGGAGACAGCAAAAGCAAAGTGTTCAAAGCCCAACAGAGGAAGTAGATGTCTTGAGAATAACCTCTAGCATGCATGAATGTGTTTAAAAAAAAGTTGTAGAGGGGTAAGAGAGTTTTATGCAAGATCCCTTGGATACATGTGTTTTGGGTTGTATAGCATATTGCTTTGGGGGTCCTTTAGTAGGAATAAGAACTCTCTCCAATTTAGCAACCCCTCAAGTTCTCACACCATTAAATGGTGGAATGATAATAATTGTTAGTTAACATTTTTGAGTGCTCACTACATATTTGAACTTTATGAGTGTATTCGTCCAGTCTTCACAGCAAGTTGTTGAATCATGTCCTAGCGTTATCTTTCTTGGGCAGGTGTGGAAATAAAGGTGAAATAACTTACTTCAGATAACCCAGATGGGAGCTGAAGCTATTAGCTATATTAAATACTGTTTCTCTAATAGTAAGAAAATGTCAGTTAATATTGATTTACATGATGCTTGGCTGTTTCAAAAGGCTTTGATATCTGCAGTATTTTGTGATTAACACCACACTGCTGCGAGATATGTTAGGTCAGACAATGTATCCATCTTATTTTAAGAGATGAAAAAATTAAAACTCAGGGAAACTATCATGAGAAAGAACACATGAGCATTAAGTGATAAAACTAATAGTCACCTTCAGGTCTCTTTACTCTAAAATCTAAGCATAATCCACCACAGTCTGATACCTATTCATAATTTAAACACACAGACCTCTAATTTTAGGCAAATTTCCAATCATGCTCTTGAAATTCTAATAGTCTCTGATGCATGGGAATGTAAATTTCAGTCTCTTAGCAGTTATCTTATGTACTATACAGTCTTCACTGGAGTTGCCAGATAAATGAGATGTCATTGCACTTAACAGCAAGGATCACTGCTGCTGGCTTTTGATTGGCTCCATCTGTTGCTAGGAGGAGCTGCTATCTCTCAGCAGCTGCCAACCAAGCAGGTGTTTCTGAGTGGAGCTGAGTTTAGGTTGACAGTAGGCAGAAAAGGAACGTGTCAACCTGGCAAGGATATCCTTCAAGTCGATGTTTTTGTCTACTAGTGTGACAAAATGTCTGATTTTGATGCATTTCATTGCTTTTTGTGAAGCCCATTTCTGGTTTTTTTTTCATACTTAAATTTGTTTAATGGCTGACAGACCATATTTATGCACCTTACAAAAGAATAACTAAATTGCAATTAACATATGAAATGCAGCATTTGGTTCCAGCTGTTTTGAAAAAGTGATATATTGTTTGATTAAAAAAATAAGGACTGTTTTTTCTAAATAAGGATTCTGGGCCCACATCATTTTCCTAGCAATTACAAAAGAGATTTAAAAATGTTCCCTTTAGGATTTTGATAAAAGAATGAGAATTGTCTGATTTGGATGGCTTCCCATGTTTAAAATCCTGTTTATCTGCAATGTGACTGAAATAGATGCTTGGGAAGGAAAAGCATTATGTTCATTCTTTCCCTTCTTGCCTTTACTTACCATAGTGTGTCTGACTGGAATGTTCTTCACCTTGTTTAACTAACTCCTCTTCACTCCTTAAGATCAGACTTAAATGCAAGACTTGTGACAAATCTTTCCATGTGTACCTCTCCCATTAACACTTCCTTCCTTCCTTCTTAGTGTCCGCAGAGTTCTTCCTTTGTATGTCTAGGTTGATACTTACAGCAGTTAACTCTTTATACTCACTATTTTCTGCCTGGCCACTTCCATTTTGAGCCCATTGAATGTCTAAAATGCAAGGACCACGTTTTAGGCACTTTGGAATTTCTAGCACCTAGTCCTGTGCCTAGCCTCAGTAAACACCCCTCCTTAAATCCCCAACATCAACCTCAAGACATTTAGTGAATTAGGTGCATATTATGGTATGTTAATCTCCTTAATCTGAACAGCTCAATTCAGGTTCAAGTTTCTCAAAAGTGAGGCTTAAAAGGGGGAGAGAGCCCACCTCAACAACAAAATCTTAATTATATGTCTGACCTCTTAAATACATTGACTGTCTGCAGTCATACACAAACTCAGATGTATTTGAGCATTTTCTAATGACAGTCTAAAAAATGGAACACAGTCTGTTTAACCTGGAAGGAACTTCACAAAGTCAGTTGCTACAAGCTCTATGACAGATGTGAAAAGAAGGCTCCCAGAGGAGACGTGACCTGCCTAAGGCCACCCAGAGGGCTGGTGGCTCTACTTCAACACCTAGCAGGTGTTCTATTAGATTTTTTTCTCCCTCTCACTCGATTGTTCTGCAAAGCAAGTGTTGTGCTCACTTTTATATTCTCCATAGCACCGTCTTGGTTGTGCATGTTGGATTCTCAGTAAATACTGAAATGAAATAGGGCTTCTCTTATTCTCTTCATCGTATTATTTTCATTGCAAGAGGTATAAAAGAGAAAAGATAGCTCTGATTTGGAGAATAAATGAAAGAAGAGATGGTTCCTCAGCCTCTAGTCAAACCAAGGATTAGAAGGTAAAAGTTTGCCTCTTCCTCATTTCTTTCCCTGCTCGCTTCCTTACCTGACTTCTACGCCCATACTCTCTTTTCTTCTTCTCAATGTGGAGAATCTACCCAATTTCTACAGTGTGTTGAAGAGTATAATAATTCCAAATACTAAGCAGCAGTACCCTCTTTTCCTACATGCGCCTCCCTTCATCTGGAGCACCCTCCCTCCACTCTGCCTGGCCAATTTGTGCTCATCTTCAGGTCAAAGCTTCAATTTCACTGGCTACCGAACTATGTATGCCTTTGTTGCCACAGTATTCTTTTCCCCCATAGAGCTTATCATAATTTTTGTGTGTTTTTACTCACTTAATTAATGCCGGTCTCTCCGAGTCGACTGTAAGTTTCACAAGGTCAAAGACCATTTGTGGTGTTTCTACACCACTGGATATCTGTCACCTAGCATGTGGTACTTGACACATAATAAATGCTCAATACCTTTTTACTTACTAGATGAATTGAGTGACTAAACAATAATTAGTAGTTCTTGGTTATTTCTGCCAAGTGACTATTTAGTGGGACCCTGTTTCTTTAAGACTCTACTTGCAAGATAAAGAGAGCATTCAGGTTTCTCCCCGATGCTTGTCTTGGAATGATTTCTCCATGCCTGGTGATTAATTTATCTTTACCTAGTCCTACTCTCTCCCCTTCCTGATATGGCAAACTCCTTTCTATTGCCTATTTTTTTTTTCACAGTAATATTTTAGGTCCATGTTCCTTTGGACTTTCAGTACCTCATTGTATTTTCCTTATGGAAAGTGACCTCACTGCTCTACTTTGTCCCATGAATTTGCTATGCTTGCACATTAACTGAGTTCTGGACAACCTTTAGGGAATTTTGTTTTTCTTTGAGACGGAATCTCACACTGACCCAGGCTGGAATGCAGTGGCGTGATCTCAGCTCCCTCCCAGGTTCAAGCAATTGTCATGTCTTAGACTCCCAATCAATTGGGATAACAGGTGTGTGCCGTCACACATAGCTAATTTTTGTACTTTTTTAGCAGAGATGGGGTTTCACCATGTTGGCCAGGGTGGTCTCAAGCTCTTGGTTGCTAGCGTTCAGCCCCCCTTGGCTTCCCAAAGTGCTGGGATTATGGACGTGAGCCACTGTGCCAGGTCAGCCTTAAGGGATTCTTAATGGTTTTGTGCCATGGATCACCTTGGCATTCTTGTGAAGCCTATGGATTCCCTTTTCAGAATAACACTTTTTAATTTGTAAAATAGAAAATACATAAGATTACAAAAAATGGATTATAATGAAATATAGTTATTTATAACTCTTGACTCTTCTCATGATCGCCCCTAAGAAAGACCTGACTTGACCAAAATTGGCACCTACCACACTGCCCCCAGGCTCTGGCCCCAGGCAGTTGGAAGGTAATAGATTGGTTATCCAGGATTATAATGTTGGTCTGTCTCTGCTTAAGCTAAAAATTAAGGAAAACTGTTAGATCCCTTCTGGACAGCCCCATTGTTAAGTTTTATATAGCCTTTAATGATCAGCCTCAATGACAGATATGTCCAGCAAATATCCAAATTGGTTTTAAAGTCAGTTGCACCATCATTTACTGATATTTAAAGTAGATCATTATAATTTAATAAGTACCACTGGTGGCTAGCTTTGGGAAGAGGGCTGCCATGTGACCCCAGAGTAGGTTAGATTTTCCAACCCTGGACACCTGGCAAGTGCTATTTAGCAATGATATCACTGATTTCCTGAGCATGCCCTAGGGATGGCAGAGGGGATTGCCTGTGCTCCCTTAGGTTTTGCCAGAGTTTCTATTGGCTTTTGTGGGAGATTAACACAATCCATAGGGAACATAGAACCTAGTGGGACAGGTGGAGCAATGAACACAAGGAAAAAAAATAAAATGCATAAATATCTGAGGTAGCTTTGTAATTTTAATACTGAAATGAAGTCCTTCTAATGAAGAAATATCCAGTAGAATCATTGTATCTGTGAAAAGACTATCTTAGGCTGGGATCTGGAAGACTTGAGTTCAATTACTGGCTCAGTGTTTTATGATTACTCATTGCACACAGAGCACTGTCTACAACTTCATGTGACATTCCAGTCGTTCTCCCGTAGTTAAGTCACTCCTCTTCCCTTCAAACAGTAAATTCATCAGGGAATATTTAATTAACAAGAATTTCTGGAGCATTTTTAGTGTATTGGCACCGTTAAGACATTCTTTTGGAAACCACACCATATCCTGCATAATGCCTAAAACAAAATTAAGCATAAAGTATGTATTTGAGAAGTTTCTATAGACTTATTACATGTTTCCATATAAGTAATCATGGTGTACTATATCATAGAAGGCTTTCAGCCTGTTATTCAAAAGAGACCTACAATTTCTCATTTTTAAAATACAATATACATTAGGAGAGGAAACAATCTGAGGAATATTTCAGACATATGAAAGAATAAGTCATGTCCTCAAACACTAAAGAAGTACACATTTACATACAACCAATTTGTATGGTAATCACAGGCCAATCTCATCCAGAATTTCTCAGCAACACAAATCAAGTTTGAATTTACAGAGTGTAGTCAAAAGTGGTATAATTTCAGCTACAAATTTCTCCAAATTGGTGGGAGCAGGAAAGCTATTTCTACTTCTTGGCCTTCCCTCAATCTGAGACATTATTCTCCAGTTTCTTCTGCCTATCAAAATCTTGCAAAACCCAAGTAAAACTACATCTTTTGTGAAGCATTATTTTGACTCCTCACTGATACAGTTTGAATATTTGTCCTCTCCAAAATCACACATTGAAATTTGATCCCCAGTGTTGGAGGTGGGACCTGGTGGGAGGTGTTTGGGTCATGAGAGCACATTCTTTATGAATGGCTTGGTGTCATTCTTGAGGAACTGAATGAGTTCTCACTCTTAGTTCCCATGAGATCTGTCTGTTAAAAAGAATCTGAGATGTTCTCTTGCTCCCTGTCTCACAAGGTGATATGCAGACTCCACGTCCCACGTCCTCTTCCACCATGACCAAAAGTTTCCTGAGGCCTCACCAGAAGCAGAGGCTGGTGCCATGGTAGAACCTTCAGTAAAATAAACCTCTTTTTGTTTTTCCTTTGAGACAGAGACTTGCTTGTCACCCAGGCTGGAGTGCAATGGCATGGTTTCAGCTCACTGCAGCCTCTACCTCCTGGGTTCAAGTGATTCTCTTGCCTCAGCCTCCCAAGCAGCTGGGATTTCAGGCATGCACCACATCTGGCTAATTTTTATATTTTTAGTAGAGATGGAGTTTCACCATGTTCACCAGGCTGGTCTTGAACTCCTCACCTCAAGTGAACTGTCTACCTCAGCCTCCCAAAGTGCCGAGATATTATAGGCATGAGCCACTGTGCCTGGCCAAAATAAACTTCTTTTTAAAATTAATTGCCCAGCCTCGGATATTCCTTTATAGCAACACAAAATAGACTAAGAACACTCACCAAATAGAAATATTTCTTCCTTCTTTTGTGTTTCTACCATACTGCTCTTCTATGTTGTCTTTAATCATCTTCATTTTTCACTTACCTATCTATCTGTAATTATTTATAAACTCTATGGTATCAAGGGACAGATAACATTTTTCTCTTCTTCTTGCTAAATAAATCCAGTGCTTTGCAGATAGCAGAGTTCAACAAATGATGATTGATTGTCTGATTAAACGAATGAACAAATGAATACATGAGTTAAGCTGAGAGAACCTTAGTTTTTCATTCAGTGTAGATATTTGGGATGACTACTGATTGCTGTGTGCCATGCACTGTGTTCAGTCTTGGGTATACAGTGGTGAACTTGTGCTTGTCACAACAGCATGAATGGTCTAATATTTTAATAATAGTTACAATGCTTTCTCAGTGTTAAAGAATATATATTCAGAAATGCTGACATTTTATCATTTTTGAGAATGTATGGAAAAATCTGTGACTCTTAAAAACTGAACACACATTGGAGTACAGAAGTGAGCTTTCGAGAAATATAGTGAGCATAAAGAAAGCTGTGGGTTTAGCTATCAGTGCCTAAAAAGTATTAAACATGTTAACCATGTCAAAACAGCACTGCTAACTTTGGGGTTGTTAGAGATTCTATTTCAGTCTCAAAACCAGATTCCTTTTTGATCTTATCCAAACCATTTCTTGCTTGAAATCCTCAGTTTTATAATCAAGTGCTCATTCCCCTGACAAATGAGTATTCTGTGGATTAATTATTGTAAAGCCCTTTGCAAATGAAAGGCCTATATAAATTCTAAGTGATATTGTCATGTTGTGGGTGATGTGCCAGTGAAATATTGACAAAAGCCCTTATTTACTAAAGCCTGCATAGATGTATTAAACTCTTACTGTAGAACAGGGCCTCTGGGAGTCTTATATATTCTTTTCTTTAGATATGTGAATTGGTAATTAAAAATAATTATATTGCAGTACTCTGTCATGCCAGTCAAGAAATCTGCATTGAACAACATAGGATGTGGTCTTTGAGTTCCAGTTATCAAACAGTATACTTTTTCTTTTTCAAACAAAGTATTTCATCTGAACCAGTCTAGCAATCCAGGAGAGTTTTAAAATTTTTAAAATTTTTGCTTCATAGCATATTTGCAGAAAAGTGAATGAATCAGTCTTGTTTGTGGGCTAGGACTCAAATTGTGAGAAATTCTAGCCAAATAGATTTCTCCCTCTGTATTAGCTTTTTGAAACAGGCATACCTATATATTGACCTAGTACTTTTATTGTTCTTGACAACATGTGCTGGTAAAAGGGTTAGTAAAGGGTGAGCAGTAACCATGTTGTGCCAAAAAGAAGTCTAGATAATGAAGCTTGAACAAAGCAATTTGAAAGAGGTTAGATTCTCATTTGGGAGCATTTTGCTGACTACCTGGATTTTATTCCATTTGTGAACTTGCATGTAAGCCTGTGTTCTCTGAGTCTGGGCTAAAATGTGTTTAGGAATAATGTTATCAGTGCAAATGATAGAAGAGAGTTAGGCGGCACAACCTAAGTACTCCACATATTTTCTTCTGAAAGCTAAAGTTTGGCCCTTAAAAGTATTGCATTTCTAAATTTGACATTATCAAGTTTGCAGGACATTTCTTAAGGAATTGTGAAAGTTTCATAGAGAATTATAGATTACTGATGTGCAGTAAACTTGTAATGAGCAACATTTGATTTCTTATGAAGCCCTGATAATGTTCTTTGCAAAGAACTAAAGAATATGTAAAGATGATAAATATTAATATCATGTTTTCAGATGTTATATTTTCTTATTTAATCAGGACGACTTTTAAAGATTTGGTTTGAAAATAAAACGAGGCTGCACATGATGTCTCACACATGTAATCCCACCACTTTTAGAGGCCAAGGCAGGAGTATCACTTGAGCTCAGGAATTCGAGACCAGCGTGGGCAACATGGCAAAACCAGAGCTATACAAAAAATATGAAAATAAGCTGAGCATGATGGTGTGTGCCTGTGGTCCCAGTTACTTGGAAGGCTGAGGTGGGAGGACCACTTGAGCCTGGGAGGTCAAGGCTGCAGTGAGCCATGATAGTGCCACTGCACTCAGTCTGGGTGACAGAGTGAGACCATGTCTCAAAAATAAATAAATAGAATAAAATACATTGTAGGCCAGGCGTCGTGGCTCAGACCTGTAATCCCAGCACTTTGGGAGGCCAAGTCAGGAGGATTGCTTGAGGTCAGGAATTTAAGATCAGCCTGGGCAACATGGAGAAACCCTGTCTCTGCAAAAAAAGAAAGAAAAAAAAATCAGCTGATGTGGTGGTGTGCACTTGTGGTTCTAGCTACTTGGGAGACTGAGGTGGGAGGATTGCTTGAGCCTGGAAGATGGAGGTTTCAATGAGCTGTGATCCTGCCACCGCACTCCAGTCTGGGCAACAGAACAAGACTCTGTTTCAAAAAATTAATTAATTAATTAAATATTTGCATTGCAGTTTTAAGATCAGAGTTGTATTGGAATCGCTGTCAAAAATTCAAGTGTTTGTGATAAAAATAGTCCATACCAGCTTGATTTTGACAAATATTTCAGGGAAGAGATTATTTGATTTTATATGAGATTCACTATTCTTTAAAGAGAAAATCTAGATTTACGTTTAAGATAGTCTATCAGAACAATCATTCTAGGTTGATGTATTTTGATATTGCTTCCTGTTGAAACATTTCATTGGTATTCCTGCTGTGATTTTATTTAGCTCTTATTCACTGGATAGAAAATTAGGAGAGAAATATATACATTAATTTGATATATCCACACTTGGATATTCTGTCTTTGAATTCTTCTTAAATATAAAACATTATTTTGAGGTCTTATATATGTTGAACAATTATCCAGGAGAGATGGCATCTGAAGTCCATACTGCCATGGGCAGCGACTGTAGCTAGGATGGGCATGAAGTGATTCCTGGTATATAATTAGTGCCAGTGGCATGATGGCCTAGTGGTGTAAATATTTTCAAAATTAACATGCTGTTTTGTAGTGGATAGATAAGTGAACTGGGAGTGAGGAAATCCAGTTACCAGTTCCAGTCCTGCCACTGACCCACACCAAGTACAGTGCCTTGCCAGAAGGCTCTAGGCGGTTCTCTTAGACAGGTCTGTTTCTGTCAGCCAGAGAGAGTGGGAGATGGGGAGGTGACGGAATGCCAGCAAGAGAATGAGGCGAGATTCATACTGTTTCTTCTCCATCACTCTGCGTCTTAAAACCTCATCATTTTTTTTGTCACTGGAAACAATATGTCTACATCTGCATAGAACCCCTGTCTTCGATTGGTAGGATAATTGCTAGAGTCCACTGGTATTATTCTAAGATGGGGTCTGAAGGCCAAAATACTGAGAGTTTGTGTCTCAAGAAACCAAACCTCTTGATGACTTCCTAGTTTTATTTGCTCAAGGGAGCTCTCTTAATGATAAACAATATTATCTTTATAGAGAGATACTATATTTTTCTGAAAGTAGTTACCTAGTCTAATTAAAGTTTATTTACCCCTATCAATTTAGAAGATTACTGTTGCTTATTTTTTATGTTATAATTGCAAAACTTTTCTCTATCACCTAAAATATGTTAGAAGATCCAGAAGAAAACAAAGACAACATTTTAAACAAAAAAACACAAATTTTGGTATCTTTCTATACAATCTCATGTACTCTACTTGTAAGTGTAGAAATTATTCTGCTTTTATATGATCCAGTATCTGTGCTTCTACCAACCTAGGTTGTTTTGTTTCTTTGCCTAAGGAGACAGGAAGCTACACTTAAAAAGGAGAAAAAGAAAAGAGTGATAGTGGTGACAAGAAAGTACTATGACCAAAATGTTTGTGTCCCCCCTACATTCATATGTTGAAATCCTAACTCCTAAGGTGGTAGTTTTAGGAAATGGGGCCTTTGGGAGGAGATTAAGTCATAGGGCTCTCATGAATGGCATAAGTGTTCTTATAAAAGAGACCCTGGAGAGCTAGTTAGCCCCTTCCTCCAAGTAAGGACTCAGTGAGATGGTGTGTTAGTCTGTTTCAGGCTGCTGATAAAAGACATACCTGAGACCAGGAAGAAAAAAAGGTTTAATGGACTCACGATCATGGTGGAAAGCAAAGAGGAACAAGTCCCATTTTACAGGGATGGTAGCAGACAAAGAGAGAATGAGAGAGAAGCAAAAGCGGAAACCTGTATAAAATCATCAGATCTCATGAAATGTATTCACTACTGTGAGAACAGTATGGGGAAAACACCCCCATGATTCAGTTATCTCCCACCAGGTCCCTCCCACAACTTGTGTGAATTATGGGAGTACAATTCAATATGAGATTTGAGTAGGGGCAGGCAGCAGGCATCATCTGTTAACCAGAAGAACAAGCACTTACCAGACACTAAATCTGCCGTCACCTGGATATTCAACTTCCCAGCCTCTGGAACTGTAAGAAGTAAATTTATATTGTTTATAAGCCATCAGGTACAGCCACCCAACAGATGAAGATAAGCAAGAACTAGGAGAAACAACCTTGAATCAAAAGAAAAGGCAGGCGAATGTTGAATATATATAAGAAAAACTTCCACACAAAAAGAAGGGAAGTTTGAAAGGTACAGAATCTCTAAATCTTTAATTAATTATAAATGGCAATCAGTACTCCATTCCCGAGAAGTCTAGCATGCTGACGCTTTATTCACTTGCATTGTTCTCTGAAAAATCTCACAAAATCTGGCACTTCTTTTTGATACAAAGGATCTCAAACTGATAGCAAATCCAAACACTAGAATAATCCTTAAATCAAATTAACTTTGAGGACATGGGGATGTGGTGATGGAAATATATGTTAAGTTTTATTTTAGAAAACCCTTGAAAATGAGGTTTCAATTTAGCAATGGAAAGATGATTGGAAATCCCCAGACACTTACACTTTATTTTCTCTTCCGTCAAGAAATTGTAACAGGTAATTTTTCATATGATTTTCTTTTATTTCCCAAGAGAAAGTGTTTTCCTTTCTCTAGAGTCTACCTTTTTTTTCCCAGAAAACATCACTAAGGCACAGAATTAGATTAACCAGAGAAAATTTTGATTTACTTAAATGAAATTCTCTCTCTCCTACTTTAATCTCTCTTTCTCATCTATGAAATAAATTTAAATGAAATTCTGAAAGATCATATGATAAAAATTACCTCGCAAGAAGTCAGTCGTTGGTTCATGCCTGTAATCCCAGCACTTTGAGAGGCTGAAGTGGGAGCATTGTTTGAGGCCAGGAGTTCAAGATCAGCCTGAGCAACACAGCAATACCTGCCACCTTAAAAAAAAAAAAAGAATTAGCCAGACATAGTGGTACATGCCTGTAGTCCCAGCTACTCAGTAGGCTGAGGTGGAAGGATTGCTTGAGCTGAGGAGGTCGAGGCTGTGATGAGCTATGATCACAACACTGCACTCCAGCCTGGGTGACTGAGCAAGACTCAGTCTCAAAAAAATAAAAAAGAAGTCAGTGGTTCAACTGGTATGTTTGTGTTGAGGTGTGTTGTTTTAAATATGTATGTTTTAGGTAGATAGGGAGCCAGTCAGAGAGAGAGAGAGACTTAACTTCACAAACCAGAAAATTATGTAGACCTTTAAAATATTTTCTGCCATATTTATTTCAATATCTTAGACTCAAAGCAATTGTATACATATTTGAATAAATGAATGAATTTTTCCTTTAATATCCTCTCATTATTTTATTATTTTATAAGTTAGAAAATGTAGAAAGAGGATAGACTCAAATGTTTCCATTTTCTTTTGTTAAGGTGAGATACTAGCACTGATTAAAAGCATTTCAAAGCAATCAAGGTCACTGTCCTAAAGTAAATTATCACGAATTATCTTTATAAAACTTAGAAAAGAAGGATGCTGACTCATTGCAACATATTGTTTTATGTTTGTGTCTATATAATATTCTACAAACACTAAAAAAAAATTGTTTAGTTTTCCTGACATGATGACCAATAAAATGCTACAAACACAAAGCATTTGAAAAGAAACCACATGATTTGGCAATAGCTAGTTGGTCCATATGTGAACAAAGTAACTTGCCCTTAGAAAGTTGCTTGTATCATGTTGAACAAACTTCTGATTCTGAGCAACACTAGTGAGTAGTTTTAAATTTACTATGAGTGTAATCAAAATTTGGTGTTAATTTTAGACATTTTCATATTTTGGTTGAGTGTCAGCACGTATTTTGAGCTTTGTGAAATTATTTACACTAATTAATATTAACTACAAACTTGATATTTGATGGTGTTACTCCAATTTTGTAGTGAATAAACAAAAGTTAAAAGTGGTTAACTCTCCCACCTAATGAAAATAAGAAGAGATACAGCCAATAATTCTACTCTGGACTGTTTGCTCTTCTCTTCTGCAGGCTGGAGCCAGGTCTGTGCTGTACCCAGCAAGCTTCCAGTCTGTTCCTCACACCTGTTGCCTTAGAATGATCATTATATTTTCCTGTTTGAATCCTTATTTTTTTTTTCATATCTTCCAGTGCCTGTTTCTCCTTGTTTTATTCTTTCTTTCATTTTGGCACAAAGGCTGAGATGCTATTGTGTTGCTCCAAATCACCAGTCATGTTATCTATTTTGTTTTTATTGTAGTACTTGTCACTGTCTGAAATTATTGATGTGTTTAGCTAGTTACTAATGGACTCTTTCAATAGACTGTAAGTTCCATGAGACCAGGGATCTTGTCTATCTTGTCTGGTCCTGCATCCCAGCACTTAGCATAGAGCCTGGCATTGTAAATATATAATTAATAACTCTTGAATAAATGAATCAATGATGCTCAGCTATTTCCCCAAATATATTTTCTATCATTTGAGGCTGATCAAATCATTTAAAATATAACCTTCAGTTTGCTGCAAGATTATTAGTGTTTTCCTTGAATGTTACCTAATTTCCTGGAAAGATTTCTTGGTGGTAATAGACTTAAGTATCAGTGAGAGCTGTAGCAGGATGCCAAAGCACTCGGACATGGGGTCTCTTTTGGTATCATGAATGATAGTTCTATGATAAAAGTTAGGCATAAAAGGCAAAGTACACATGAGATCTTAGGAAATGTTGAAGACATTTAAAATGCAAATAGAGTATTTATATCTTGAGTGCACAGTGTGCAGCCAATCTTTAAAGTGCCATTCCAAATAAAAAAATTGATTTATAACAAGGGTCCATGTGCTTTGGTAACCAGCTAGTTTTGGGATAGAGTAAAATTTTGTCTGCTTTGATATTGAAAAGCCATTAAATAAGAATTAATTTGAGCTCTATTGCTTGAGTCTATTTATCATTGCCCAAATCCTAATTATGAACACTTTATAGTTGATGATTCAAGAAAATAGGATGGCTGTGGATGAACTTCCAGGCTTTCAATTGAAAATGTGGAATCATCAATTAAAATATAAGTATCATTTGGATTTTAAATATAAATTACATCTGGATATCAGCTATGACAAAAAAAGCATACTAAAATTTAGTCAAAATTAAAAAAAATTAATCACAGGCAAAAAATCTACTTTTGAAGGAAGATTGATGAATCCTTTGGGAAATAGATACAATGTTTTGTCTTTTGCCTAAATGATACCTAGATGGTTTATGTAATTGTGCTTCAGCTTTGACAGTATTTCTTAATGTCTGTGTTAAGTGCAGTCTTCATTAACTGCTATAAATTGCTCTGGCTCCTGCTGTGAATTTTTTTTTTTTCTGTTAGGTGATTGTATTTTGTGAATGTTGCATCTTTGTCACACAGAGTAGCATTGCAGTTCACAAACTAATTTTTTCCCTGCCCACAGATCGCTTGAAAACTTGTCACTTTTACTACAAGTTATGCCTATAACGAACACCCCAAATCCTGAAGCAATTTTGGAAGATTTTTTTATTCTAAAGTCTTTCCTTCAACTTATTTCTCGGAGTGATTAATGCCTTATTAAACAGTAACTGACAATAACTACATTTTCTTGATAACTGAGTTTATCGAGGAAAGTTACTACACCAGGAAACCCTTTTTGGCTTAGGCTGGGTTAAGGAAGCATCTCTTGTCTGTGCTTCTGCTCTAAGGTGTTTATGTTTGTCGTAGCATTTGCCACTTTTTAAAAAATAAGATAACGTATCCCTTTCCACTAATAGACAGTGAGCATCTCAAAAGCAGATGATCCGGATGCCATGTCAACCTTTGTCAATTCAAATTATGGCATAGTTCTTGGCACACAATAAGTATTAAATAAATAGTTGTCGAACTTGAAATCTAAGTAATACTCTTTTCATTTACATTCTCAGAGACATTGAAGGCTTTGCAATTATTTGCCCCTCCAGTCTACTTTGGGGTTAGTGGTTTTACTGCTTTGGCTAGCTTTTAAAAGGTAATCTATTCTCACCTGCACTAGCTTTCAGAGCTTTTCTCATGGTTGCAGATTCTAGTCTCCTTTGATGCAACAGACCAGATAGCTAAACACACTGAAACAATAAGCTAAATTTCACAGATTGTTAATCTCTGAGCAACTGCTGAATAAAGCTATTATCTTAGCATTGTGTTAAGTATCATGATGATACAAAGAAAATAAAAGACACAGTTCCTCCCTGATTTATTTGGAGAGACAATATTCAAAAAGAGAATACAACTGGAGAATGAGATAATATATTCAGCATTGATTTGTGAAGTGCAGGTGAGGGTAAAGGAAGTGACACTAAGGGAATTGGTAAATAAAGTAAGGTTCATAAATTATTATGATAGGCTATATGATTAGTTCTAAACCTTGAAAGTTAAGCAAAAACAAACAGGGTGATTGACATGATTTATTTCGAGAAAAAAGTTTAGTATAGTCAAATGCTATATTTTTCTTATTTTAGGCGTGGTAGTCTTTATATTATTCTAAGTCATTCAGAGAATTCCATTTATGTTTTATCATTATTTCAGCTTTTTTTTTTTAAGTTTGTAAATTGTCTTATCATCTTAGAATTGGATAGGATGTAAACTCTGAAGAAAACATTTTGAACGCAAGACGTATTTTACAGCAAAACTTCTGTACATTGTAAGTATGCATGCCATGGCTCAGCAGCAGACATGTAATGTCTTAAAGTTTCCCATAAGTGGTCAAAACCCTCCTCTGCTATCATGGAACTATTGTGTTATTTGATCACTTATTGATAAAAATGAAGATAATTAGACAAAAATCAATCTCAAGTGTATACTCAGAACAATAAACCATTATCTTAAAAGTTTTATAAATATTAATCAGCATAATTGATCAAAGAATTTCTTTCTCCGTCTAGTTATTTCTTCATTCAGTATGAATCCGTTCATTCCATTTTCTCTTTTGTGCCTTTTTTGGAAGCCATTTAACAATTCCTTGTTGAAAACTTCTGTATCTTCCAATTGTGAGCGTGTGTAAAACAACCAAAACTGGTCATGATCCCAGAAATCAATCAATTCAGTCAGATTGCAGAGCATTCTGAGCAACTGAAAAAAAAGGGTAGCAGATTTCTGCCTGCTTTAAATTCTCCATAACTCAGTAACACCACCGTACATAGCGCTAGTAACACTGAATGGAAATAGTGAATGGGAACTCTTCCAAACAGAGTCTACCATTGATGCATATTTGAGTTAGAGGGTTTTTGATTTGGTAAGGACCTTTGGGAGGCTTAATAACTCTATCGGAAAAGTAACCTCTCTCTGATGGGTGCCAACAGCACATGTAATGGAAAATTTAACCAAAAATCTGATGATACACAATTCAGAGCTCTAGGACTGATCATTTTACTCCTTAGCTTTTTAAAGTTCATATTGTAGCAAAAGCATATCTGTTACTTCAATATTCAGTTATCACCTCCTTATTGTAATTTTCACTTGCTTCAGAGGAATGAATGGTTGCCCTTTTCTAAGCCTGTCATTCTTTGCTCATGTAAGTTTGATATATTTTTGTTTAATTGAATGTGTATCCATTGCTCCTAAACTGCAGTCTCCTCAGGGACAGGCACCAGGTTGTGCTAATTTTTGTATCTCCAGCACATTGTAAATACTCAAACATTTGCTGTCATAGTTAATGAACACACTGTTAGTCGACTTCATTATCTTTGGTTATTTCCACCAAAACAAGATAACCTTGGAATAGTCCAGAATACTCTCACAATAGGACGGTATTTCTTTTACTTCATGCAAGAAGTTTTAATTACTAAAGGCAGCGATGAAAATAATTTTAGTTTGACCTAAAAGGTGGTTCATGGCATAAACACCAAAAATGAAAGTATAATTAGTTTTTTGGACATTTCAATTTTATTAGAGAGGATAGGAAGTAAACAAGAGCTTCAAAATTTAGAAGAATGTCAGGTTATAATGAGAAAACGAACGACAGTGACTGAACTATGACAGATTCTTAGAAAGAGCTTATTTACACAGGCCAGATTTGAAAAAAAAAAAAAAAGCAAACTGTATCAATGATATTTAATTTACTCATGTTGCATTCCCTGTAATAAGCTGATATTCTTCATAAGTCATTGATCTAGAAAATCAGTTCTTGATGTGAAGATATTTTCTTGAGGTTGTAGTGAAAAGGGCATGAGGTTTAGACTCAGGAGGCTTGAATTTTAGTATTGGCTTGGCCCATTAGAAATAATGTGGTTATGGCCAAGTTCCTTTATTTATTTGAGGCTTATATATTTCATCTGTAAAATGGAGATAATAATTCTGCTCTCACAGGTATTAATTGCTTAGCAACTACTAAGGGTAATGGAAATTAAATTGACAGGAAATGATTCATATTACATTTCATGTCATAGGGCATCAGTGTACTCAAGGCTTGAACATCTGAATTTGTCAGGTCATTGTAAATCCCAAATAGCGCTTAGTATACAATGTCTTGTTATATATCTCTGTAATGTGTCTTCGAATAAAGGCTATGTTTCCACTTGTACATTGGTGGAACCTAACTAGAGTAGCTCCTGGGCAGTCCATTCAGCTTGTTAAATATAAATCCTGTAACATACATAACTTCAGAGTCACCAGCAATGTGATATGAGCCCAGTGTTTGCTGCATAACACCAGGGCCAATGAGTTTAAAGTCCAGGTTCCCCACTAGTTTTCTAAGTGACTCTAGGAACTCATTTCAAGACTTCCAGCCTGATGATTCTATGACTTTATGAAAGCCAATATATTACATTAAAGCCTGTCTAGATTTCATTGTTTTCTGAGTTATTGGGCACTTGAGATTTGGAGTTTTGTTCTTTTTATTCTCTAACTCTATTGATTTGCCTTGAGAATCATGACAAACATTACTCTCTCCCTGTGGAATGGTAGATAAAAGGCAGCTCTGCAGTGTGACCTGCTTCTCAAAAATAAAATCAATACATTTTGTTCTTCCTTTTTAAAAAAATCTCCTTTCCCTTCTGTCCCTATCTCCTGCATTTAGCTAGAGTCTCGTATCATTGGGAGGCCAAATTGCAAAGGTAATACTATGTTTTTTACGTTTTTGTTGGAAAATTCTGCTGTAAAGATTATTTGAAGACAGAGTAAGACATAGAAGCAATTGGGGCATATTTTAGCAGCTATCTCAAAGAATTTTATTAACCAGATTTCCATTTAAGAATATTAATTGAGCCAGGTGCAGTGGCTCACACCTGTAATCCCAGTACTTTGGGAGGCCGAGGTGGGCAGATCATGAGGTCAAGAGATCAAGACCATCCATGCCAACATGGTGAAACCCATCTCTACTAAATACAAAAATTAGCTGGGCATGGTGGTACACGTCTGTAGTCCCAGCTACTTGGGGGGCTGAGGCAGGAGAATTGCTTGAACCCTGGAGGCGGAAGTTGCAGTGAGCCGAGATTGTGCCACTGCACTCCAGCCTGACAACAGAGTGAGACTCTGTCTCAAAAAAAAAAAAAAAAAAAAAAAAAAAAAAAAAAAAAAGAGAGAGAGAATGTTAATTGAACATCCACAATGGGCAGGGTGCCCATGCCCTGTGATCATCAGCATGTCACCAAAGGCAAAATGCAAATATTCCATGATCTTCCTCATCAATAACTTTGCAGTGTAAAAAGGATGTCGAGGTTTGGAGTAATGATATTCTAGATTCCAACTAATAGAAAATAGGGACAAGAATGTAAAGAATGAAAGTACAGTTTCATTATTAGTGGTAAGTGTCTAGCAGTTGGAAAGCTGCAATGCAGAATTCAGTGTTGCTCTAAGACAGACGTGTAGGATTATTTCTCAGTCTCTGCATTAGACCTCAGAGCCTACCTGTGGAGAAAGCTGTGTCTGTGAGTAATCCCAAATGCTCTTATGCGTTCAGCTTCCTGGAGTTTGTCTGGTAGAGCAGGAAAGAAGGAGAATTTCAGGCTTTTATGTGTGCAATAAGATGAGAGAACCTGGGCTCTGTTTTAGAAGTGCTGACCACATGGGAATAGGAGAGGAAGGAAAATTATCTGTGGCTATGCAGGTAGTGCTATAAAATAGTGCTTCTCCCACCAACCACTCTCTCACCACCTTTGAACCTAAATGGCCCCATTCATATTTTACATGGCCCAGTGAATATCAAGTTTTGACCAATGAGGTTACGTACATCTCATATGGAATAAAGATGTAGGGGGAGTGACTGAAAATCGATTTCTCTGTTGTGGCAAAGGAAGGGGTGAAAATTTACCTTTCTTTTTTCTTTTTTTTAGAGGGAGTCTCACTCTGTCGCCCAGGCTGGAGTGCATTGGTGCTGTCTTGGCTCACTGCAACCTCCAGCTCCTGGGTTCAAGCGATTCTCCTGCCTCAGCTTCCTGAATAGCTAGTATTACAGGCATGTGCCACCACGCCCGGCTAATTTTTGTATTTTTTTAGTAGAGACGGGGTTTCACCATGTTGGTGAGGCTGATCTCGAACTCTTGACTTTGTGATCTGCCTGCCTCAGCCTCCCAAAGTGCTGGGATTACAGGTGTGAGCCACTGCGCTGGCTGAAAATTCTCTCCCAGCCAGGGGTGATAACGTGTTCAAAATAACTATTGTAACTACAATTTACTAAAAATTGAAATCCTATAGCTGTTTAATTATATGTGTGTGGAAACTTTCAATCCTTTTGTGAATTGAGCTGAATATAAATGATCAAATACATGCTTATGCTCAACCTCATCCTTTAACGAAGAGTTTAGTTGCTTCTCTGATGTCAAAAAATTAATAAAGATAATATTTGTTTTGTTTGGAAAGAAAACAAGGTGAATCAGAACATTCTACTCAGAGCGAATCACAACTGTAAAAGAACTTTCATAATTTTTTTACTATAATAAATAACATAAATGATAATAGTTCTTATATACTGTGGTTCCATATATGCTAGTGCCACACTAGGTGTTTTATCTAATATTTTAGATAACATTCAAAAATGTTTTATGCCATTCATGTCATGAAAATTGTTTCATGCTTGTTGTACCTTTACATTATTTTTCAAGGGCCAGTCCAAGAGCCACCTCTTCTGGGAAGTCTCTCTCAGTTTTCCTTCACATACATCATTTCTTAATTCTAGGAAACCCTGTAATACTGCCTGCAAAACATGGTCATCCCTTTTTCAACAGTCCAAAGCATCCATTTTATCTGTTTATATCTCTCATGTCCCACTTACTTCATTGGCGGAAATTAAGCTCTACATGTCTTTTCACTCTCCTTGAGCAATCACATCTAGTGCCTTATGTACAGTACATACTCTTTATGCAATTTCTGTAGACCTGAAACTATTCAAAAGAATGAACTTATTTTATTTTATTTATTTATTTGAGATGGAGTCTTGCTCTGTTACTCAGGCTAGATTGCAGTGACGTGATCTCGGCTCACTGAAACTTCTGCCTCCCGGGTTTTAAGTGATTCTCCTGCCTCAGCCTCCCAAGGAGCTGGGATTATGGGTGCCTGCCACTGGGCCTGGCTTTTTTTTTCCTACATTTTTAGTAGAGACGAGGTTTCACCATCTTGTCCAGGCTGGTCTTGAACTCCTGACCTCATGATCCACCTGCCTCAGCCTCCCAAAGTGCTGAGAGTACAGTTGTGAGCCACTGTTCCCGGTCAAGAGTGAACTTCTTAATGTGAGAAATCATATTGTTATATTGTTATATTGAGAAATCATATTGTTATATATATATTATATATATATATTATATATATTATATTATATATATATATAATATATATATATAAGAGTGAACTTCTTAATGTGAGAAATCATATTGTTATATATATATTATATATATATATATATATATATATATATTATATATATATATATAAAATGGGTGAGGCATGTATTTGTTATGTTTTAGGTAAGCCCTGGATGCATTGTACTGAGAGGACTACCGTAATCCCTTTACCTCAGTTCTTTGGGATATCTGAAAACCGTTTGCCCATGTGTTGCTAATTGCCCAGGCTGAGGTCACAGTGCAACCTTCAGCCACATGGAGACACCTGTGAAGTCATTACACAGATTATGTGTCTGATGTAGGGCCTCTCAGAGGTGTATGTCAGTGTCAACTTAATGCCAGGCCACAATATCTTCACACGTGAATAGTGTCCCCCAAATTCCTGTCTACTTGGAATCTCAGAATGTGACCTTATTTGGAAATGGCACTCTATGTATATAATTAATTAAGGACCTTGAGATGATGTCATGCTTGATTCAGAGTGGGCCCCAAATCCAATGACTAGTGTCCTTATAAGATAAGGAGAGTCGCAGAGATACCTAGGGAGAAGGCCGTGTGAAGACAGACGCAGAGGGTGAAGTGATGAGGCTACAAACCAAAAAACACCAAAGATTTTCATTAACCCCCCAAAGCTAGGAACAGGCAAAGTAGGATTCTTCCCTGGAGAATTCAGAGGGAAGATGGCCTGGCTGACATTTTGGTTTCAGAATTGCGACCTCCAGAACTGTGAGATAATAGGTTTTTGTTGTGTAAGCCACCCAGTTTGTAGTAGCCGTACTGACAGCCCCAGGGACCTAATATACCCACATACTGGATGCGAGAGACTGCAGAAGATATTATGGGAAACACACCACAAACTTCTGAGCCCTCATCATTCAGTGTGGTGAGTAAGTGGAAAACAGCACTTCTCGTGTCAAATCCTTTTTGTAACGCAACCAAGTTTTAAAAAATAAGTAAGGCTTCAAAAAAGACCTAAAGTTTACATTTTTAAGACAAGCTTTCTGTGGAAATAAATATATCTGAGATATCAAGTCAAAGTATCGAACATTTAAACTAAAAATTAGAATATTGCATACATTGTTATTATTTATCCTGCTGTTTCTGGTTTTGTTTTGCACTTATCAACAGTCTATTGTCAGATTCTAATACTCCAGCTAACTGATTAACTTTGGCTAGTTACTCTGCCTCAGTTTCCTCATTTGTCAAACGAGGATGATAGTTCCTAGATATGGATTTGTTGTGAGAAAAAAAAACGCCAAAAGCATTGGCAACAAAAGCCAAAATAGACAAATGGGACCTAATAAAACTCCACAGCTTTTGCACAGCAAAAGAAACAGTCATTAGACTGAATCGACAACCGATAGAATGGGAAAAAATTTTTGCAGTCTACCCATCTGACAGAGGGCTGATATCCAGAATTTACAAAGAACTAAAACAGATCTACAAGAAAAAGACAAACAAGCCCATTCAAAAGTGGGCAAAGGATATGAACAGACACTTTACAAAAGAAGACATACATGAGGCCAATAAGCATATGAAAAAATGTTCATCATCACTGGTCATTAGAGAAATGCAAATCAAAACTACATTGAGATACCATCTCATGCCAGTTAGAATGGCAATCATTAAAAAATCAGGAGACAACAGATGCTGGAGAGGATGTGGAGAAATAGGAACACTTTTACACTGTTGGTGGGAGTGTAAACTAGTTCAACCATTGTGGAAGACAGTATGGCGATTCCTCAAGGACCTAGAAATAGAAATTCCATTCGACCCAGCAATCCCATTACTGGGTATATATCCAAAGGATTATAAATCGTTCTACTATAAGGACACATGCACATGAATGTTCATTGCAGCACAGTTTACAATAGCAAAAACCTGGAACCAACCCAAATGCCCATCAATGATAGACTGGACAGGGAAAATGTGGCACATATACACCATGGAATATTATGCAGCCATCAAAAATGATGAGTTCGTGTCCTTTGTAGGGACATGGATGAACCTGGAAATCATAATTCTCAGCAAACTGACACAAGAACACAAAATCAAACATCGCATGTTCTCACTCATAGGCGGGTGTTGAACAATCAGAACACATGGACATAGGGAGGGGAGCATGATACGCTGGGGTCTGTTAGGGGGAAATAGGGGAGGGACAGT